>APFE030287448.1:0-14445 GCA_000404065.3 Pinus taeda | reverse complement strand
TATCCTAGGGTTTTGTTGTAGCAGCTACAACCACCCTACAAAATTTTTCCTTAGCTTCGTTTTGGAGCCTCCCTACCAGCCATCCTTAGCAACATGTCTTGAAATATCCAAGTACATAGGATTTAGCTGAGTTTTAGTGGCTTACTAGCCTATGTTGGTCAACCTGTTTACCTCCCACCTACAGGCTGACATTCCAGACTTAGCCATTTTTCTGGCTGAGGTGCTCACCTAGAAAATTGTGCAATTATAAAGGGGAACCAATCTTCCCTCCAGAAATTGTACAATCCATTTGGGCTCCAAAAATGTTCAATCCAGCCAGGAAGCCTTCCCTCTGGAAAATGTGAAATTCAGACCAACATTGGGCTTCACCTAAGAAATTGCACAATTCCGACTGACAACGAGGGCTTCAGTCCAAAAATTGTGTAATGCAAGAGGGACAACCAATCTTATTTAGCCTAGAAACTCCATAATTGTCTTTCCCAGGCGTGCAGACTATTGCATGTGCTCCTAGGTTGACTAGCCCCCTCAAGGACTGAGAAATCTTGGTTTGCATGCATGGACTTCTTTTTCTCAAAAAGAAAAAAACGTAAAAAGAAAAAAAGAATCCCTAGATTTTAGGGATCCATTTTTAGAAACTGGTGGTTACATGAAAAATCCATTTTAGAAAACTCCCGCCAAGTGTTGCTTTTTGCTAGATTTGTGGCATGTGCGTTGTAAAACTCGATATTATCAAACTTATTTATTCGACTCTTCAGAGCTCATTGATCACATTGATCTTGGAACTCTAACATCCCACATCACATCTAGGAGCATTCGGCACATTCAGCTCAACTTTTTCTAGGTAAGTCTGCTTTTCATGTCTTTTGTTGCTTTTATGTCACTTTTTGTATTTCACTTTCTGTGAATGTTGTTTGCTCGGTTTAGTTGAATGCTTACTGTCATTTTAATGTGTGTTAGCTTGTAGAAGCACCGTTTCAAGTTTTTCATTGCATCTCACTACTGTCGCATGCATGACACTGTTTCTGCACTGACAATTGCCATTGCGACGACTCGCTTCACACACATACTTATTTTCCCATTTTCTAAATCCAACACTCACTATTTGCATTCATGATCATTCACTCTTGTTTACACTTATATTCGCCATGCATTCAAAACTTTTCATGTTTTCAGACACCCATTTGTGGGTTTGGGCTGCCTTGGCTCGGACCTTGCCTTGCCCATCTAGCAATGGGCATTTCTGAGAGTGAAGGCTCTACCTTCCCTCCATAAATTATGCAAAGCTAGCCTAGAAATGGCCTCTAGACTTGATTTGCATAATTATGGGAGGTAATGCCTTGTTGGCACCAGAAATTGCGCAATGTAGTTTCTGGGTTTGCATGTCATTGCTGACTGAAACTGTGCATTGTGAGGTTTCAGTCCTCAGCAGGCCAAGCTAGACTGTGCATTGTGCAGTTCCAGTAGTCAGTAAGAATCCTTCTAGCCTAGATTGTGCCTTTGGCAATTTTCGCAGTCAGTCTCCCACCCTCCCCATGAAAATTGCGCAATATTCCAAGTCATTCACCCGAGTATGTTGCATGTTAGTCCTCAAGTTTCTTTTGGTTATCAACTGACATATTTATTGCCATGAGTGTTGCTATGTCTCTAGGTATCACAGGTGTTCGTCTGTCTATCAGCACTTCAGGTTCAATGGACTCCAAGAGAGTAGGGTCGAAGGACACCATTGAAAGTGGAACAAGAGATGCAGTTGAACAAGTGTCTATGAGCTTTCCTATCTATGAAGACACCAAGCTATTCATAGACAAATATATCAAGATGAAATGGAAGGACATCAATGACACATTCTTAGGCACATTTGAGGAAAATCGGGAAGACCGTAGGGTCTATGTCAACATTCACAAGTCTGGTTTATACTAGATTGCATGCAGGTATCCAGCCGTCTCCATGCGCGGGCATGATCCACTAGATTGTCTAGCATACTGATCCCGAGACAATGGTTTTGAGTAGTGACAGTGGAACACAACTTGCTAAATTTAAGGCGAAAGAATTTCAAGAGGTGTATCACTTTCCACAACTGGTGATCACAATGGAGAAACCCTTCAACAGACCCAACAACATAGCTAACTCAAGAGATATATTGAAGAGCTACGTGAAAGAGCCAGGCAAGTTTAGGACAACACCCAACCAAGTTTACAAGATGAAGATACTACGAAAGTCATATCATTACTTGGTCATCTTTGCATGCCGCTTATACGACTAAGAGAGCACAGGGAGCTTCCCGCAGAGCTGGGTGATTGCATTAGACCAACTAGCTAGTGAAGGAACACCTTGCAACTGGTTTGAGATGCTGTGTCTCAGATTGAAGGAATAGGTGACGAAAGACTGACATCTGCCCAAGTGTCAGCAAGTAGAGATATACATGTCCGATTACATTCTAGATGCAGTCTCTGCCCACCAGCAGTTCCCTGGCTTGGGTTGGGCATGGACACCTTCATAAACCTTTGTGCACACTTATTTCAGATTGTTCTTTGAATGCAACTTCCGTAGAGTTATCATACAGTTGTTAGACCAATTTGTCACCCGAGTGTACAAAATGATATTTCAGCAGGATCCACCTTGCATGTCATAGGCTACAATGGAGGCATTGATTGACATAACATATTGGTATGCCTCACCCCTTGGCACCTCCATATGAATGTACATCACAGAGAAGGCTTTGCATGTTTTATTGAAGTTTTCCATGGACAAGATCATCATGCAAGAAGTATTGTATCACATTTCGATAGGGTTGTCAGCGAGACTGCACAGGAAGAAGAAGGCACCTTTGTCTACTCTTCCTTTGCAGATAAGGTTTTATGAGATTCAAAATCTCAAGCATGCTGAGGCCGAGATGGAGGAGTTCAAGAGATTCACCTTTGGCACCAGAAATTTCAATTTGTATGACCCACATTGCTTGGTGAAGGACCACTATGCGAGAGTGAAATTTCCTTGGATCCACGGGGCATGTCATTGGCCTGAGGAAGACCCATGGAGATATTTTTATCACTCCTCTAGGCTCAATGAACCGATCAACATAGGTGTAGACTGGTTAGTAGAGCAAAGGGAAGCAACATATCAGAGAGCAGCATCATCACTAGCAGCAGAGGGTAGCAGACCTGCATGTGACAAAGGAAAGAAAAAGGTTGTTGGCAGTGTAGAGGCAGAGAAAAGTTGCAAGTTTAAAGTAGATCCACTTGTGTTGAAATAAGCTTCAGAGATTGAGGCTAAGAGATAACAGTTCAACAAGAGGATCGCACAAAGGCTAAGAGAGAAACATAGGATGGAGGAAACAAAAAAGGAGTTATAGGAGTTGAAGCAACAACTCTGGGAAGAACAAGAGCTGCATAAAGAGAGAAGGAAGCGCAGTAGGAATAGGTACAGCAGGAGGCGCAACATGCACCGATTTATGAAATTGTGCCCATACAAGTTATATACTCATTCGAGCAGTTTACATAGAGCAGACATGATGAGCAGTCACAGGAGAAGGACTTAGCTCAAGAGATTGAACATATGCTAGAGCAGATGGACACAAATATGGTTAAGCTAGATTTAGATCGGGATATTGACCTCATGCCTCAAAACCAACAGGTCACCCCTTGACTTCACTAAATCTGGAAGTAGAGAAAGTCCCAAGGGATCAAGGAGACACATAAATCCTTGAAGACAATCTGGAGGCAGATATGCACAACATATATTTCGATGAGTCACAACAAAGAGTTGTTCAGCCACGCAGATTGCTTACTCTAGATTTCCACATATCTCCTACATAGTTTGAAGAATGAGTGATCATATCTGATGTGTGCAAGAATATAAAAACATTGGTTGATGCTACCAAAGCATATGCCGAAGCCACCAACTCAAGTGTTAGATTCTTGATATCTGAGAACAAGTGTATGGCTAAGGAGTTAATAGCAGCCAAGCAAGGAGGAGAACATGTTACATCATCTGCCATAGTAGAGTTGAAGAGAGAAATAATAGATGAATTATTGTCCCTCGAGATAGTCATACGGATGTTGTATTCCAAATTCGTCACCGTGCATAAGTTAGTTGTCCATCTCAACAGTTGGCAGCAGCGCTGTTCCAGGAGAGCACGCATATTGTCAAATCTGCACACTACTGTCAATCACATCCAAA
Source organism: Pinus taeda (assembly GCA_000404065.3). NCBI lineage: Eukaryota > Viridiplantae > Streptophyta > Pinopsida > Pinales > Pinaceae > Pinus > Pinus taeda. Next base: position 10,272 of record APFE030287448.1, on the reverse strand, counting down.
GATGGACAATGAGGTACAAAGGAGCCCCATTTCACTTGCGGAAGATGATGAAGACGAAGGCACTTGAGTTGAAGGCATGCATTTGGAGTTAGATCCGAAACTATGAGGAACTCCCGCAACTCATCAATAGTTTGTAGACTTCAGAAGCATGGATGTCATTGTGCACATGCACGTGATCCCATCCATTAGCACACTCACCAAGGCAAAGTCAAAGAACCAAGTACGACTGGAGCTGGAGATGTACTTTGATGAGTTGATGCGTGTAGCCACCAGTGCAGACTTGGAGATCAGTGCAGACACTACACATTAGTATGTTGCTGGTCCGACTACACTCAAGACTATGATGTGCATGTTATCAAATGAGTTGGAAAGAGGTGCCAAATTAGTGTACCTTGATGCAACTGAGGTAAGAATGCTCTTTCAGTAGGATGTCACCATTGAGCATGCAGACACCATAACGAAATACCAAGCTTGGCATCAGTTCGCCACCGTCAATCATCACGAGGATGTCAAAGCGTTGGTCTTCCCACATTTGTCTGAGTCTTAGTAATGTCTTGCATATCTTACCCAAGCCTATTTTGTCTCACATAGGTACATGTGTAGATTTTAATGTAATATCTTGTAATAGTGAAAGACCAAGTGTTGATAGTGGAATGTAATAGTCATGTAGTAGTTGAAGAGTTATGAGGGTAGGTGAAGTGTCACAAAGGGGAATGTCAAGGGTCACCCCACACTTTTCTATTTATAGAACCTCATAACTCATTATATAGGATTTTGGGAGCCGAGCTTCCTATAGGTGTAACTTGGAGAAAGCTTGGAGTGTATTGTAACGAGCCATAGCTTCTCCACAGTGCGGAGCTAGTATATCTCTTTGGAGGAGCAGGCGATAGTGACTATAGCGTTCTGCTGTCGAGACTAGTGGTTGGTCATAGTTGTATTTATGATTGGATCTTTCACTTTATTAATATAATAGAGGCAACACATTTCATGCATATGTTTTCATTGTCATTTAACTATCTTGTTTACTTTAATGATATATGTAGTTGTTGTTTATGTGTGTATGTATGTATTTTTCTGTATTTGATTGTATGAATCTTATTGAAATGTGTTGTTGGTATAACCATCACTTTGGATCATTGGCTAACCTACTTTCTAGATTTTGATGTTTTTGTTGTTTATGTGTTCCCTTTTAGGCTGCGTGCTACCATAGGTTTCAAGGGGCACACTCATTCCCCCGTTCTGTGTGTTAGAGCCATTCATGCACCTTCCTTTACTTGTTTCATATGTCACACCCTTGCTACCAACAAGGAAACCTTACTCACCTCTGTGCACAACCACATTCAAGGTGATACCGTACTACCCCACTGTTGGGACTCCTACACGAAATAGTCTGAGGTCTAGTTGGGACTTCTTATTGGGGAGATCCCTTGACATGTTGGCAGGTCCAACACCATCAACATTTCTGGCCCTAGAAGGAGGGCCAGATGAGAAGCTGAGTCCTCACATCCTATTTTGAATCTTCGCACATCTATCATGGATATCATTAGACACCTCCCTCCGCCATGTCTGTCTCATGCTGAACTTGTCGACATCACGTGGGATTTTTATGATCTCTTATCGGAATTGACATACAATGGTTAAGGCGAAGTGGCCTAGCTTGAGTACTTACACGAATTCCTTGCATTCCTTGAGGATGCAAATGAGTTCAATGAAGTCAAGGTCATCTTGTTGCTTTCACACACACTTCGTGAATCCCCACAAGCTGCCTCACGATTTCTTGCACTCACTTAAGCAGTTTTGTGACCTAATTGAATATACTTTCCATCATTTTGATCTTGAACCTCTTGCCAAAAAACTATTGAAACAACGAAATTGCATGAATCACCTATGGATTTTTGGCAGTGCTTCCGTGTAATTCAGTTTGAAGCTCCGAAAAACCAGATGAAATTTCAATATCTTTGGGATAGATTCGAATATTTTCTTCACAAATAATTCTATCCCAAGATGAAGTTGAAGTACAAACCCCGCTTAACGTACTTTGGTGATGGAGCTGTGCAATCACATATGGACATAGTTGCTGTCACAAGTGATTGTCCACCTTCCCCTCATCAAACAACTCCACCACCATAGAGTGATGTGGGAGAGCACGCACACACATCTGTTCAACTGTCACATCCTCCCAACATCACTTCTCTCAATTTTCACATAGATTTGGTTGTGAAGCCCATGGGTTTTCACATGCATTTGTTACCTCATCCTCCATCTTCGCATTCTGTTGATCCTATGGATTGCATTGTCTTGTGTTCTTTCATTCCAGACTCTACACCTATTGTGAACGAGGATCAAGCCACCGATGGAGTTGGTGTTGCACAACCAACCTGCATTGTCATTTATGATAAGTATGACTGGGAACCTCAATATAGACCTGCGACAAAGGATGATATCCTTTTGTCCGTGCCTCCTCTATTTTTTCCTGACATCTTTGGTAATTCTGCTATCTCTGAATTTCCTTGTGTAAATCCATCCATTGATGCACTCACTACCAATCACTTATAGAACACACCCGATGTCAGTCCATCATTCAACAACGGAGAGGACCAATTTTCATTGAAAATCCACTTGATTTTTCATCTGATTTTTCTGGAAACGTAGAGGGTGAACCTTTGTACTTCTCATCTACCCATCTATTTGATTTGTCTGATCATGAGGATGTTGATGAAATCATTGATTTTTCTAATCGTAGCTATCATGATCCATTTATTCTTTTATTCGATCACGATGATGATTCTATCGCTGCCGTTGATCATTCAAAGCCACCTGTTTATGATGATCTATCTTTTGACCAAGTTGAAACCCCACAGATAGTCAAGGCACTTCAGCCCGAGATGGTGGTTATGTCAGGCCCTCGCTATCCTAAGATTGGTTTCACTTTCAATTAGGAAATTATTGAAACACCCAAGGCTCCTCATCACTCATCTGTATGCATCGAAGATCAATCCAACACACAGATTTCACTTCCTCCACTCGAACTACATGATCCCATTGCTCATGGATTGGAGAAATCTTACACACCAAGAACACTTGCATGACACAAGTTGTCTATGTTTATCGCGTTTGCTTGCATGTCACAGTCAACAGAGTGCATATGTTTAACATCTACACACAATGTATCACAACACTATGGTAAGTCCACAGAGTGCATGTCATCCACTTTCACTTTTTTTCTTTTTTTTTTACGCATTTAAACACATAGTGTGTTTTTATTCATTGTTATATATTTCATGTTTGCTGGTTCACCTGACAATGCCGTTCATGAACCATGCCTTCACCAAGATGGGTCAACCAATGCACCGATGGCTACGTTGGAAGTATCACTTTGCTTGAGTAGGCCCATGCACTGTTAGCCTACGAGTAGGAGTAGTGTTTGATTTTGTCTTGTTTTCTTGCATGCATGTTTGCTTCCTTGCTTTGTTGTTTGTTTGCTTTCCTGCCTGCTTTGCTTACTTGCATTTCTTTCGCATTTTCTTCTGCTCTTTGTCTTGTTTGTTTGTTTTCTTGTTTATGTTTGTAGGTTAGTTTTGCATGAAACTATGCACGACTCTTGAAACAAGAAGGGTAAAGTAGAAGAGGACTCGTGGAGTTATCAATACTTGGTTATCTATTGTCCTGTATCTTTATGTAGAGATTGTTGTCTTCAGTCAATGATACACCAATGGAAAATAAGTTCTGTTCGAAGTGAACCTTGAGGAAAACACAACGCTTGTGTGCTAACTAGTACCACCTAATCTAATCGGTTGTTTTGGGTTAACCCTTGTCAACTCAGTCAAGTAGAGTAAGGTGAGGGGGAAAACATTAACCCATATGTCAGAGGTATATATGCAAAATACTTCTCTAAAGGAAAAATATCTTATTCTCTCAATAAGTCGAGATTCCTCTTCCGCCTCTGAAATAAATAAGTGTTATGCATAGTTCTTGAAAAATGGAAAATAGAAAAATGAAAATATGATTTTTAAAAAAAAATGAATAAGTGAAAAGAAGAGAAAGGCTTCCTACATAGAGAGGTGATGCAAGTAACTCCACCAGGGTACTGACTAGGCTCGTTGGCAGTAGAGCGATGCTTGTGTTCTTGCATGACTTCGTTGGGGTACTGTTCAAGCCTGTTGGAAGCGAAGCAACACCAAAGATGAAACTTAAACTCTGAATATCATATTACTTGTGTACTAATATACCCCTCATCCCCAATCGAAACAATTGTGTTGAATTGGCTTGGAATATGTGTTGAATGACCAAAAGCATGGCATGTTCTACAACTTTCAATCAAGCTAGTGTGGAAACCAAGATGATCTAAGAATCAAACAATACTTCTGGAGGAGTTAGACTTACTTTTCATGAAACAAGATCCATTCAGAGAGCTATATTTCTACTAGTGTGTCACCAATTGTTGTAGTGGCTACAACCACCCTCCAAATTTTTTCCTTAGCTTCGTGTTGGAGCCTCCCTACCAACCGTCCTTAACAACATGTCTTGCATTGTCCAAGTAGATAGGCTTAAGCTGAGTTTCAGTGGCTTACTAGCATGTCTTGGTCAATTTGTTTACCTCCCACCTATAGGCTGGCATTCCAGACTTAGTCATTTTTCTGGCTGAGGTGCTCACCTAGAAAATTCTGCAACTCTGGAGGGGAACTAGCCTTCCCTCCAGAAATTTCACAATCCATCTAGGCTACCTGCTGGGCTCAAAAAATGCGCAATCCAGCCAGGTAGCCTTCCCTCTGGAAAATGTGCAATTCAGTCCAACATTGCGCTTCACCTCTGAAAATGCAAAATTTTGACTGATAGCTAGGGATTCAGTCTAGAAATTGCATAATGCAAGAGGGACATCTAGTCTTTCTCAACCTAGAAACTGCACAATTGTCTTTCCCAGGCTTGCATACTATTGCATGTGCTTCTAGGTTGACCGGTCCCCTCCAGGACTGAGCAATCTTAGTTTGCATGCATGGGTTGTCTTTTCTGAAAAAGAAAAAAAAAGAAAAATAAAAAATCACTCCTAGATTTTAGGGATCCATTTTTAGCGGCTCGAGGTTACATACAAACCCATTTTAGAAACCTCCCACCAAGTGTTGCTTTTTCCTAGATTTGTGGCATGCACGTCATAAGCGTCAATCTTATCAAACTTATTTATTCGATGCTTCTGATCTCATTCATCACATCAATCTTGGAGCTCTGACATCCCACATCACATCTATGAGCATTAGGCACATTCAACTCAACCTTTTCTGGGTAAGTCTGCTTTTCATGTATTTTGTTGCTTTTCTGTCGCTTTTTGTATTTCACATTGTTTGAATGTTGTTTGCTTGGTTTTTTTGAACCCTTGCTGTCACTTTAATGCTTGTAAGCTTGTAGAAGAAATGTTTACAGTTTTTCATTGCATCTCACTGCTGTCGCATTCATGACATTGTTTTTGCATTGACAGTTGCCGTTGTGGTGACTCGCTTCACACATATGCTTGTTTTCCTATTTTCTGAATCTTGCACTCACTATTTTCATGCATTATCATTCAGTCTTGTTTACACTTAGCTTCTCCATGCATTAAGAACTTTTCATGTTTTCATTTGCCCGTTAGCGGGTTTGGGCTGCCTTGGCCCGGACATTACCTTGCTCGGCTAGTAATGCACATTTTTTAGAGTGAAGGCTATGCATTCCCTCTAGAAATTTCACAAAACTAGCCCAAGATTGGCCTCTAGGATTGCTTTGCACAATTCTGGGAGGTAGTACCTTACTGGCCCCAAAAATTGCGCAATGCAGTTGCTGGGTTAGCATGTCATTGCTGATTGAAATTGCGCATTATGTAGTTTCAGTCCTCAGTAGGCCAGGATGGACTATGCATTATGTAGTTCTAGCAGCCAGTCAGCCTCTTGATAGCCCAGACTGTGCCTTGGAAATTTTGGCAGTTAGTCTCCCAGCCTCCTGGTGACAATTGTGCAATCTTCCCAGTCAGTCACCTGGGTATGTTGCATGTCAATCCTCAAGTTTCTTTTGGTTTTCAACTGATGGATTTATTTCCATGAGTGTTGTTGTGTCTCTAGGTATCACAGGTGTTCGTTCGTCTCTCAGCACTTCAGGTTCAATGGCCTCCAAGAGAGCAGGGTTAAAGGACACCGTTGAAAGTGTAATTGGAGATATAGTTGAACAAGTTTCTATGAGCTTGCCTATCTACGAAGACACCAAATTGTTCATAGACAAAGATATAAAGATGAAATTGTAGGACATCAATCAGACATTCTCAGGCACATTTGAGGAAAATATGGATGACCACAGGGTCTATGTCAACATTCACAAGTCTGGCTTGTGTCAGATTGCATACAGGTATCCCGCATTTCTATGTGTGGACATGATCCACATGATTGTCTCGCATACTGATCCCAAGACAATGGTGTTGATAATTTCCAGTGGAACACAAATTTCTACCTTCAGGGTGAAGGAATTTCGGGAGATGTATCACTTGACACAACCGGTGATCACAATGGAGAAACCCTTCAGTAGACCTAACAACAGTGAAAACTCAAGAGATATCTTGAAGAGTTGGATGAAAGAGCTAGCCAAGTTTAGGAAAACAACCAGCCACATTTAAAAGATGAAGATACCATGGAAGGCATATCATTACTTGGTAATCTTTGCATGCCACTTATACATTCAAGAGAGCATAGAGACCTTCCCGCAGAGTTGAGTGATTACATTGGACCAACTGGCCAGCGAAGGAAGACCTTGCAACTAGTCCGACATGTTGGCTCTCAGATTGAAGGAACATGTGACACAAGCTTGACATCTACCTAAGGGTCAATAAGCAGAGATATACATTTCCACTTACATTCTAAATACAGTCTATGCCTGTCAACAGTTCCCAGGATTGGGTTGGGCATGGACACCTTCGGAAACCTCTGTGCACACTTATTGCATATTGTTCTCCGAATGAAACTTCCATGGAGTTATCATACATTTGTAAGACCACTTTGTCACCTCGATGTATAAAATGATATTTGAGCAAGATCCACCTTGCATATCGTAGGAAGTGATGGAGGCATTGATCGACATAGAAGATTGGTATGCCTCACCCCTTGGCACCTTCATAAAAATTTACAACGTGGAGAAGGATATGCATGTTTTACTGAAGTTTTCCATGGACAAGCTCGTCATGCAGGAAGTAACGTATCACATCTCGACAGGGTTGTCAGCGAGACTGCACAAGAAGAAGAAGGCACCTTGGACCACTCTTCCTTTGTGGATTAAGTTGTATGATTCAAAATATCAAGCATGCTGAGGCCGAGATGGAGGAGTTCAAGAGATTCACCTTTGGCACCACAAGTTTCAATCCGTATGACTCGCATTTCTTGGTGAAGGACCACTGTGCGAGAGTGCAATTTCCTTGGATCCACGGCGCATGTCATTGGCTCGAGGAAGACCCATGGAGATATTGTTATAACTCCTCCAGGCTCAATGAACCGGTTGGAATAACTGTAGAGTGGTTAGAAAAGCAGAGGGAAGCAACATCTGAGCGAGCAACATCATTAGCAACAATAGAGGGTAGCAGACCTACGCGTGACAAAGGCAAGAGAAAGGTTGTTGACAACATAGAGGTAGAGAAAAGCTGCAAGTTCAAAGCAGATCCACTTGTGTTGAAAGCAACATTGGAGATTGAGGCTAAGAGGTGATAAGAGGATCACACAAAGGCTAAGAGAGAAACAAAGGATGGAGGAAACAGAAAAGGAGTTGAATGAGTTGAAGCATAAAATTTGGGAAGAATAGGAGTTGCGCAGAAGAGGGAAGGAAGCACAGTAGGAACATGTACACTAGGAGGCACAACATGCACAGATTGATGAAACTGCACTCATACATGTTATAGAATCATCTGTGCAGCTGGTACATAGTAGACAGGGTGAGTAGTTGCAGGAGGAGGACTTAGCTCAAGAGATTGAACAGATGCTAGAGAAGATGGACACGGATATGGTTCAGCTAGAGTCAGATCAAGATATTGACCTCATGCCTCGGAACAAAGAGGTTACCCCACCGTCTTCACCATATCTGGAAGCAGAGAAAGTCCCAAGCAATCAAGGAGACACAGAAATCCTTGAAGACAATCTAGAGGTGGAGATGAACAACATATCTTTCGACGAGTCACAACACAAAGTTGTGCAGTCGTGTAGAGCGCCTACTCTGGACGTCCACATATCTCTTTCGTAGTTTGAAGAATGATTGATCGTATCTGATGTGTGCAAGAATCTAGAAGCATTGGTCGATTCTAGCAAAGCATATGCCAAAGCCACCAGCTCGAGTGTTAGATTATTGATAGCTAAGAATGAACGTATGGCTAAGGAGTTACAGGTGGCCAAGTAGGAAGGAGAATAGGTTACATCATCTTCCATAGCAGAGTTTAAGAGAGCGATTTTAGATGAAGTATCATCCCTTGAGACAATCATGTGGACATTGTATTCTAGATTTGTCAGCATGCATAAGTCAGTTTTCCATCTCAACGATTGTCAGCAGTGCTGTGCCAGGAGAGCACACATCCTGTCAACTATGCACACTATTGTCGATCACATGCAAACATGGACAATGAGATACAAAGGAGCCCCATTTCACTTGCCGAAGATGATGAAGCCGAAGGCAGTTGAGTTGAAGGCACACATCTGAAGTCAGATCCGAAACTATGAGGAACTCTCGCATTTCATCACTAGTTTGTAGGCTTCACATGCACAGGTGTTCAGATGCATGGATGTCATTGTGCACATGCACACGATCCCATCGATTGGCATACTCACCGAGGTGAAGTCAAAGAGCTATGCCCGACTGGAGCTGGACATGTACTTTGATGAGTTGATGTGCGTAGCCACCAGCGCAGACTTAGAGATCAGTGCAGACACTATGCATCAGTATGTTGCTGGTCTGGCTTCACTCAAGACTATGATGTAAATGTTATCATACGAGTTGGATAAAGGTTACAAATAAATGTACCCAGATGCAATGGAGGCAAGTGTGAGCTTTCAACAAGATGTTACCATTGAGCATGCAGACACCATAACAAACTAACAATCTTGGCATCAGTTTTCCACCGTCGATCATCACGAGGATGTCGAGGAGTTTGTATTCCCATAGCTTTCTGAGTCTTAGTAATGTATTGAATGACTTACTCAAGCCTATTTTGTCTCACATAGGTACATGTGCAGATTGTTATGTAACATCTTGTAACAGTGAAAGAACAAGTGTCGCTAGTAGAATGTAATAATCATGTAGTAGTTGAAGAGTCATGAGGGTAGGTGAAGAGTCACAAAGGGGAATGTCAAGGGTCACCCCACCCTTTGCTATTTATAGGACCTCATAACTCATTGTACAGGATTTTGGGAGCCAAGCTTCCTTTAGGTTTAACTTAGAGAAATCTTGGAGTGTATTGTAACAAGCCTTGGCTTATCCACAATATAGAGATAGTATATCTCTTTGGAGGAGTAGGTGGCAGTGACTATAACGTTCCGCTGTCGGGACTAGTGTTTGATCATAGTTGTCTATATGATTGGATCTTTCAATTTCTTAATATAATAGAGCCAACACATTTCATGCATAGGTTGTCATTGTAATTCATCTATCTTGGTTACTCTAATGATATATGTATTTGTTGTTTACGCATGTATGTATGGAATTGTTTGTATATGATTGTATGAATCTTATCGAAATGTGTTGTTGGTATAACCATAACTTTGGATAGTTGGCTAACCTACTTTCTAGCTTGTGATGTTTCATTGTTCATGTGTTCCCTTTCAAGATGCATGCTACCAGAGGTTTGAAGGGATGTAATCATTCCCCCATTCCGCGTATTAGAGCCATTCATGAACCTTCCTTGACTTACTGCACATGTCACACCCTTGCTACCAAAAAGGACATCTTACTCACCTCTGCGCACAACTGCAGTCAAGGTGATACCCTACTACCCCACTTACTGGGACTCCTACACCAAACAGTTTAAGGTCTAGTTGGGACTTATTACCGAGGAGAGCCCTCGACATGTTGGCAAGTCTAACACCATCAACAGGTTTAATGTTATTCCTTTGGGTTTATAATCCCTCAAGTTTTTAATATTAATCTCATGGGTTTATTAATCTCTTGAGTTTAAAATGTTAATCCTATTGTTTCTAATATTAGTAATAGGGTTTATATGTCTAGGTTTAACATTAAGGCTAGGGTTTATAATATTAAACTTAATGTTTAATATTAATCCCTTGGGTTTAT
>APFE030287447.1:0-11169 GCA_000404065.3 Pinus taeda | reverse complement strand
TTCCCCGTTTTGAGTGACGTGCCTGGAAGAGTTAAAGACGGATTTTTGACGTTTAGAACTTTTTCCAAAACGTTTTTACGCACTAAACGTTCTTACGCTGCAAGTTTTTTCATATAACAGGGTATTTTTTGGGCAAGTTTTTTTAATTGAAAATATGCTAAATTCTAATCAGCATTGGTATAGTTACAACTTACGCCCCTTTATTTTTCATACAGCAGGGTATTTTTTGGGCAAGTTTTTTTTAATTGAAAATATGCTAAATTCTAAATTCTAAAGCTGACATGAATTATGTCGGGCATGTATGATATACGTGGGTTTTACATGTAATAAAGGGAGGTCGGCCATGAATAAGCAACCCCCTTAACATGAGGAAGGAACGTATATATATGAATGAAGGAAGAGCTCATTTCACTCATCGACTTTCGCTTGAAGAGCTCTTCGCATAAGAGACAAGGGAAGTGCGAAGGACGAAGGGGATATGCGCAATCCTCATGCGCATAAAGACTAAGGGACTTCGCATATTTCAGATTGGTTTATGTGGAGTATTGGCTCGGTTAAGGAAGGTTTATACACGGGTATGCGGGATTGTACGAGCGAGTGGAGGCCGCTTCCTATTTTTTCAAGATTTACCATGGAGTTATGCTTCCTATTTACAAGTGGTTGTATAATTGAGATGCCCCCAAATTCTCCCTCCCCAACTCTCGAGTACCTCAGTTTCAATGTCTGTTCTGTCTAATTCAGTATTTAAAGAAGATGGCTCAGATTTCAGGGTCTTTCGTTTCTTTTCTGGGCCTTCCTTCAAGTTTCCAAGGTCACCCCATATGGTGGACCTCGCAGTCTTACATATTGTACTGCGCTTTCCAGTCATCTTATTTGCAAAAATTGAATTGCTTTTATCAAACAATGAGTCTTGAACTATCGGTTTCTTATATATCTTTCCATGACCTCTGCTTCTAGTGTTTCGACCACTAATTTCCCCATCAATGTTTTTATTTGACAAAATGAGGGTAAATGCACAGTCTGTGTTAGTAACTTCTGAAGGGGATTGATATTTTAGACTACCCTTGTTACTGCCATCCGTTTGCAGTTCTGTAGAAGGCACTAAACTACTGGAATAGGCTGGTTCGTCAATGACACCAGCTTCTGAACACGTTGACGAAGCGAGCCCTTCAGATTTATTTGTATTCGGCGGATCAGCTCCACCAACACTTGAGGGTACAGTTTCTTCTAAATCTGGAGAACCAGATCTTTTCCTGGGAACACGTTTTTTTGAGCTATTGGGCTTTTTCCGAATGAATGATTTATAAACAATTGGTTTAACACATGTTTCTAATGGGGTTTGTGCCAAAATCGCATCCTCCTGATTCATCGTTGTTTCCCCTTCTGTTTCCAAAGAACAGTCAATTTTTCCAGATATATCAGAACAGAGTTGTCTCTCTGGGTTTTCAGCCACCACTTCTAAATCCTTGCTAGTTCCTTTAAGAACAGGCAAGGTGCTTCCTGCATAGAATGCATCGCTTTCTCTAGCAATCTCATTTGAGCAGTCCTTATCAGATCCCTTATCCTCTCTTGCATTCTCTTTCGGGCATTCCTTTTGAATCTCATAATTCTCACTACATGCCGCATCGCATACCTGTTCCTCTCTGGCATTCTTATTCGAGTTTTCCTGCGCAATTCCATCCTCTCTCGCCCCAGATTGCGTGAACAAAGAGAGTGGGTTCTGCTCATACCCATACGTATTAGGCACAAATTTGACAGCCTGGCCAACATCGACACCAGTCTCTTGGTTTTTTCCTTACGATAAATATATGAAAATTTTCTAACATAATTATTTATTGAAGGGTAATTTTTTAATCAAAATTTTATTAGTGAAGGGTTAATTTATTATGAGAACATCACTCTTGAAGGGCAAAGTTTTTAATATAACGTTTCTTAACGGGAAGCATAAGGACCCAAAACGTCAAAAAAAAATTGTATGACGGTTAAAGAGAAATCTAAATTCCTACCCTGGTTATTTATAATGTTGGAGAAGTATATAATTTTTTTCTTCTAAATATGACTAAATCTATTAATGAAACAAAAAATAGTACATGGAGACACCGGCCTCTACAAATCTTGTCTTAGATTTTACCATGTTTTAACAAACAGTGACTAAAAAATCATTGCCCTCAAAGGGGAGACCAGTCCAAGATTTGAGGAGTAGGCTGCCCACGCAAGGGACCCAGCCTATAATACCATTGTGGTATAGTTTTTTGGAAAAAAACAACAAAATTGACATCAATTACAACAACAGACATTAAAAAGACCCCTAAGTTGGTGACCGAGTGCTTAAAGAACCCTGAAATAAACCTTGGTCTGCTAGGTGTCATTAGGTGGCAAAGGTTCCTCCACAATTAGACACCTTTAAGCCTCCATATCATCTTCGTCGCGCTGTTGCCCGCTCGTCATGGCTTCCATATTCGTATTTCTGCCTGGAGTGTTGTGAACCTAAGTTGCGTCTGTCTGATTCAGAGCTTCACCATGTGTTCTACGAGTCCCCGAACTGCTACCAAGAGTTTTCCTTCTGCTAGTGTCAGTCCTTTCCTGAATGATGCGAGCCAGAACGACAAAGCTCTGCGGCTTCTCTCTGAAGGCAACAGAAATGGTAGCAATGATGCATGGGCGCTCCAGCATGCAATGAAACTGGAACTGGGTAGAATGGCAGGGTTACATCGTCGGAATAGAGGCATCAAGAGGTTGATGGGTGTCTGCAACATGCCTAGAGCCGACCGTCTGAGTACACCCCCTATCACTACGGGTAGCAGGATATCGACTCATGAAGTGAGCAGTAGTCAACGAGGAGGAGGAATCTAAAGGAGTAGAGGCAGAGCGGGACAACGAGGGAGCGCGAGTTTCTCTTCCTCTGTTGTTGCCCTGTCTACATCGCATCTTGTGCCGCTAACGAGGCATACTTGCTTGGTTGGAATTGGTTCGACGGGTGCCAGGAGGAGCAGGATGAGGAATAGAATGGCCAGTGGAAGCAAGAAAATGGGGAATTTGTTGATCAGAAGCAGAATTCAGGGCCGAAGCAGCAATTCTGAAGTAGCAAAACAGATTATGCGAGAAGTGGGCACCTTCAACCATTTCAATACAACAGAGGATCTGGCACCTTCTCCCCGTAGCCTTGCGCGAGCTCGGCTCTGCAGCAACGAGGAGGCAGTTACAGTCCAAAGGAGGCATAATAGGGGGAAGGCGATCCGATATCGCCATCTTTTGGATCAAAGTGAGGTTTCCTCGGCCTTCACACAACATTAATTTTTTTCGACCTTCACACTACATTGAAACACCATTACTTATGGCGGTGGGCTTCTGGGTGGAAGCGTGGGTGTCCATCTAGCTGCGCCACTTGCCAGCCCAGATTTATTGCATTGTACCAACGCGATTAATCACCCGCATTCAGGAGTTTTGCATCTTTCTGCACCAGATCGATGCATTCGTGTAAATGAGATTTGTCATTTAAAATGTCAAGTGAGCCAACGTTTAGAACTCGTTCACTATCCACCCCTAGATTTGCCCAAAGATCCGCCACTTTATTACCTTCCTTTTGATATGTTGGAATGTGATTTCTCTATTGGTTAAGAACCCTTTTTCTATGAGTTCTAAACGAGCCGTTAATCTCCAACTGTTGGCTACTTTATGGGCAGATGTTCCTTGGAGAATTTGATTAGCTATGGTGGTAAGGATTTGTGAGTCTTCTACAATTGTTATAGGGAAAAAAACCATGATGCTAATTCAAGCACTGTCCCTGCCATAGTCCTTCTAATTCTGCTGAGTTGTTTGTGTTCCATCTTATTGATCCATAGAAAATCAAGAGAGATTTTCCTTCATGATCCCTGAAGATTCATCCATAGCCTGCCTTGCCTGGGTTGCCTTTGGAGGCTCCATCAAAATTTAATTGAAGCATGCCATGGGAAGGAGCGTGCCATTTACTTGGAGCTTTGGAATTTTGAGAAAGTTTGCTAGAGTGCTCATGAGTTTGGGAAATACAAAGATGTCAATTCTCCCATATGTTCTTCTCCTGAGGAAAGGTAGGTAAGTTCTCTTCATGCCAATTTTCAAGAGCTAAAGTTCCCTGAAGGTTGTTGCAAAAATTATTCTATATGGTATCTAGAGGAGTGCATTGATTTTTAAAAATGCGTCTGTTTCTTTCTTTCCATAAGGTCCAAATGAGTAGGCATGGAATAATTTTCCATAGAGAGTTTAGCAACCTACCCTTGTAAGGATCGATTATCCAGTTTCAAATGGTGTTTGTAATATCCTATGTTACTCTACCTCTTTTTTGACATCTGAATTCAATTTTTTCCCATAATTTATTGGCAAGGTGGCATGTATCCATGAGATGCTAGATTGTCTCTTCTTGTTGGTTGCAATTGGGGCATCTAGAGGGCCCATAGAAGCTTTTCTTTCTTCGATTGTCCCAGGTGAGTATCCTTCTTTGACATAACAGTCAGAGAAACGTTGAGATCTTGGGCCAAATAACGGAGACCATATTTTGTCCCACATTTGATCTTTTCCATCCTGATAGCCAACCAAGAGATCGTACGCTTCCTTTGTAGTAAAAGTCCCACGTGGTGTATATCCCCATCTCAAAATATCCTTCTTGTTTGAAAATCGGATTTTTCTGTTCGTGAGTTCTATGTCAAGCTCATTATGGATTTGCTTTGTTCCTTGTGGGATTATTTGTGCCGCTTTTAGCCATTGCCTATATCCCTGATTGAGGGCTGGAGTCCAGTGCTGATTGACTTTTTCCTCCTGTTGCGGTGCCCAAACCTATGTATGTGGAGGTTTAAACAAATTGTTGATTTGTTGTCTTTGATGCCAAGAGTCAACCCAAAACCGAGCATTACTGCCATCTCTGATTTCCCAGAAACTGTGCTTCTATATCATGTTGTTGTGTTGTCTTGCTGCATTCCAGATTAGGGATCCCTTTTTAGTGGGAAGAAATCTGATTAATTCATCTAGCGGTTTGTTATTTGCATATTTGACAATCCATAGTGTTGCCCACGGTGTGTGTGGCGCTGATAGCCATTTCCACCAAATCCTTGCTCCCATAACAACATTGCTATGTTGAGGATCACGGAGACCCGCTGCTCCAAATTTTTTAGGAAGACAAACTGTCGTCCATTTAATCAAATACCCATTTTCTATTTTGGCCCGAGGATCCCCATAGAAAGTTACGTTGCAAATTTTTTATCATCTTAAGCACCCATTTTGGTGCTACTAAAACAGAGAAAAGATATAAAGGCATCGATTGTAAAACGACCTTAATCAGCACCATACAACTAGCCATATTAAGGGCTCTGTAGGTCTAGGAAGAAAGGTGGGCTTCAAGCTTTTCGAGGAGCAAATGCCATGAGGCATGTTTAATAGCTGAATCAGTCAATGGGGCGCCTAAATACTTTGAAGGAAGGGAGGGCTATAGAGAATCCTAGGATGCGAGATATGGAGGATTGGGTGGAGGGGTGAGTATGAAAAAAGAAAATTTGGGATTTTTCAGTGTTGATGCAGGCTCCAGATGCTTCCGAATATCCATCAAGTAGGGATTTAAACTTACAAGCTTCTTGAACTGAAGGATGCCCAAAGAGCATGTTGTCATCAACAAACTGTTGATGTGTGATGGTTGGGGATTCATGGAGAGAGATAACTCTGATTTGCTGAGTATGAAGAGTGTTCTTTATTAGACGTCCTAGCCCTTAAGCCATTAACACAAAAAGAAAGGGAGAGAGAGATTCTCCTTGGCGAATGCCTCTTGAGGGGTGGAAAGGATGAGAGGGAATGCCATTTACTAAAATGGAAAAAAAAGAAGTAGAAACCATATTCATTACCCATCTGACCCAAGTAGGAGAGAAACCAAAGATAATAAGCATTCTTTGCATATATATCCAGCTTAATTTGTCAAAAGTTTTTTAGAGATAAATTTTGAGAAGCATACCTGCTTTTTTGTTGTGCTTTAAATAATGAATGATCTCATGTGTGAGGATGATGCCGTCAATGATTTGTCGTCCTTCTATGTATCCCAATTGTTCTGGCGATATTAGCAAGGGAAGCAGTGGCTTCAGACAGGAGGCTATGACTTTGTAGATTACATTGCATAGAGTTATTGGCCTAAATTTGTCTGGAGTTATAGAATGCTCTTCTTTGGGTATGAGTGCAATAAAGGTGGCATTTAGAGATGAAGCAACCAATGTAAAGTTTTGGATTCTTCTACAACCTGCCAAACATCCACTTTGATAAGATCACAAAATTTATGAAAGAATTTGGAAGTAAATCCATTTGGTCCAGGAGCTTTCCCCTCTTTGAGTTGATTCATCGCTATTTCAATTCCCTATAAAGTAACTGATCTAAGGAGTAGTTGATTATGTTCTTCCGTGATGATTTTAGGGATATGCTGGAGAATCCATTATATTGTTGGTTGTTTGTTGATTTGTGGTTCGTGATGAACATTATTGAAATGCTGAAGTAAATCTCTTTCAACATCATCGTGTTGTTCCAGCCTTTCTCCCTGTGGATTCTAAATTTGTGTGATGTTGTTGTGCATTCTTCTCTATATGGTGGTGCGGTGAAAGAATTTCATGTTTTTCTCTCCCTCTTTTAGCCATTTTACTCTAGATTTCTACTTCCAGAGGATATCTTCTTACTTTCTTCTTTCATCTAGTTGATTCTAAAGGTTCTATTCTTTTTCGACCAAAGTTTCTGTCCTTCCTTCACTAATTATTTTTTGTTAAATTTCCATCATTTTTTGTGCTAGAGCTCTTTGGGCTTGAAAGATATTTCCAAAGGTCGTTTGATTCCATTGCTTAATATGTGCTTTAAGATGTTTGAGTCGTTGTTGAAGTTGATACATTTTTGAACCTTCTGGGGGTATGAAACTTTTCCAAACGGAGATGACCATATTACTAAAATCCAAATGGGTATGCCAAAAAGCTTCAAAGCGGAAGGGTCTACTTGTGGAGTTGTCAGGTCTTTGCCAATGCAGAGATATGGGGCAGTGACCTGACCCAGAAAGAGGCAGGATTGAGGCAGTAAAATATCCTCCTACATGAATTGTATTATCAGATAACAAGAAGCGATCCAGCTGCGAGGCAATTTGTTGCGGGCCTGATCTTTTATTGTTCCAGGTGTACACTCCATTGTTAAATGGCAGATCGATGAGCTAGTTATTTTATATGAATTCCTTGAAGTGGCAGTGTTCCATGTCTAGTCGGACCCGACCTCCATTCTTTTCTTCAAGTTTAGTGATCATATTGAAGTCACCCCCTGTAATCCAAAGAGAATGGGCTCTGGTGGAGTTGATCCTAGCAATTGTATTTAACAATGCCAATTTGTTCACAACCTCCCGAGGGAAATATACATTAGTGAGATGTCCATGAATATTGGTCCCAATAATATGAAAAGTTGCTTGAATGAGATTATGATTCGCATGAAAGTCAGCGAGCGAAATCGCTTGTGTATCCCATGTGATTGCCAGTCTCCCTAAAGCTCCCAAAGCATCCACTGCTACTGACTGGCTTCCTGGCCAGGCTTTTGTGAGAATGGTGTCTAGGGTATCACTGCTACATTTTGTCTCTTGCATGAAGAAAATTTGAGGTTTCTCCTACTGTATCATGTTTTTGATCATTCTGTACTTCACGGGGTTGTTTAACCCTCTTAAGTTCCAAGATGTGAGCTTCATGGTTCAAGATTGGGTAGCGGCCTATAGTACTTTGTTAACTTGGAATATCTTCCTGACCCCACCAACATTTCACCAATGATGATGGTTCTTTGCAGAACTGTCTTTCTTCCTTGTTTCTTGGTATCTTTGGGGATGTTTTTCCCATCCCATTGATTGCTCGATTGGATCCCTAAAGTTCGCTATTGATGTGCTCTAGAAAGGATTACCTCCAAACTTTCTAGTTGTCTATCTGGGATTTTATCAAACTCTTTCCTTCTGTGGGCTTGCTCAACGCTAAATATATCCAAATCCCCAATGTCAATACTTTCAGGTTCCTCTTCCATATGTTTGGGCTCACTGCTTCCTGCTATTACGTCATTTGAATGAATTAGTTCCCATTTCATTGTACCTCGATTCAGATTCCTTGGTGGTCTTGGATGTTAGGCTAGTCAAGGTCTGAGATGGCTTCGGGTCTTTCCTTGTGACTGAGGGTTGGATTACCAAAGATGGCTTGAGTATAGCTTTGATGTGGGTGGGCGGTTCAGAGTTATTCAAAGCCGATTGAGCTAAGATGTCAAAGTTGTTGCTAGTGGAGGGTAAGGTTGAATTGGCTATGGGATTTTTGGATCTTGAAGCAGACAATTTGTTGTGCTTTTTCCGTTTGTTGACTTTAGTAAATCCTTCCTCATCAGTTTTTTTTCTGAGGTGGTGTTGGTTTTGGGGTTTACATTTAGGGGGCAATCACGGAAAAGATGACCATGTGCATGGCATTTTCTGCATCTAAAAGGAACATGTTCATAGTCTAAAGGATGAAGCCATTCAAAATCATCGTGATATAGACTTACCGAGCCTAGAAGTGCCTTGTCTAGATGCCTGTAGACACAGATGCGAGCATACGAAGTATACCTTCTTAGTTTCGTTTCTTCGGTTATCTTTATGAAGTCACCCAGACCATTTCCAATGTCTTTTAATGATTCTTCATCCCAATACTCTAATGGAAGGGAATACAGGCGAATCCAAACAGGCACCCAGCTAAAATCCTCTTTGTCCGGATTGAATCTTTCTATCCAGTCTCTAAGATACAAGCCTGCGGAGTTAAAGAAATAGGGGTCGTCATCTAGGACTCTATTACGATCTTCTATGCAGTTGAAGACAACCGTAAAGAAGCCTTTAGGTTCGAGCTGCAGGGTAACATGTCCTTTAGGTTTCCATTTGACCGCAACCCATCCCTGTAGGGCTTTCTCTGTCGGCCATAAGCCGATAAATTTCCCTATGAGAGTGTGGTCCTTCATAAATTGGATTTGAGCATTGATCCGTTGACCAGGTAGTTCTATCTTGGGTCGCTCTGCTGCAATAGGTTTGCAAGTGGCCGAAATAGCTTTGGGGACCTCTCTGTTCAATGTCGGATTGTCTTGCTGCTGAGTCTGAGGCAGTGCCTCCGTGTCCTGTGGTGATTTTTGTTTCCCTTGCTCTGCTAGGTCAGTGTGCTTTGCAGTGTTGATGGGTTGTACCATGTCAAAATCCTTTTTAGTCCCATTGTGAATCTGAGCCTCGTCGTTGCCGCTAGGGGGAGGCGCCACGTCGCCCCCCGGAAGGGGATCCATAGTAGTGGATCTAATTGCTGAGTAGTTTGGTTGCCAGAGATGCTAAGTTCTGTCGTTGTTCAGAGAGATCAGAGGCTGCAGAGATTACCCGAAACCCTAAGCTGCAGAGCTTACCCTCCACTCCGACGGAGAAGTATATAAATTATGATTAACTAAAAATTTAAATTAATCCTTTTAAAATATTAATAATAATTTAAAATAAAATTATAATTTAGTTATTTTATTATTATTATTATTATTGTTATTATTATTATTAAAATCTTGATAAAAAGATGGTGTATGTCCATTTTCCCTTGAAGGTCGGCACATTAATTGTTCATTAATCTAATTATTTATATTATGATCATAAATAAAATATGTTAGGATAATTTAGTCATCATTTCTACATGAACTTATGGAATTTCAAATACTAACAACCTTGCATCTCTAAATCCATATTTACTTTTTCACATTTATCTCATACAATTATGAAATTACCATGCAAACAAATGACACCATCTAGATAAGTGGATTAAAAATTTTCACATTCACCTAATATAATTATGAAATTACCATCCAAATCATCAAATAAAAAATGACATCCTATGGGTACACCTTGTTAATAAAAATTGCATCAAAGCATGTAATGTAACTAATGATAGTTTTGTTCTTCTTAGACTTTTTATAACTTTTTGTCTTAATAAGAATATGCTCACATGCAAGTGATTGTTTGCCATAATTTTAACATGTTTGGAAAATTTATGTGTAACTTTGTGACAAAACAATCCCTCCAAGCACCTTTCATGGATAATCCCTCACAAGGACCATATCAACAAATGCATGCCACTCTTTTAGCGAAACTTCAAAATCAAATCATGTTTTATTTTTTCTCATTCACATAAAGTATTTTTTATTTGTTGAACAAGATTTCCAAGACAACCCTTTGAATTCCATTCTCTTCCATGAACCTCTTGTAAATAACAACAAAGGCTAAATAATTTTTTAGAGTTGAAGAAAATAATATCATAGAATCATCCATTCAAGCTTTCTACAAGTGTTTGCACATATTGTTTTGCAAATTGTTTGCAACTCTCTAATGAACCATCTATGCCAGGGTTCCATGATTATTTTTTTGTATCAACATAATCACCATATGCATATGGAATTGCTACAAATCACAATTCATGCCTATCACCAAATCCCTCTTTATCACGAATATCTATATATTGAACATTATATTTGCAAGTATATATAACCAAATTAAACTAAAAATCCTTGCTTTATCATACCATGAGTCATTCCTCATTTTTCCACAAAGTCAACATGGGAGTCACTTATACAACAAGCCCTTCAATGATTTTTTTTTTATAGCCATTTTAACTCCATGGTTTTGAAGAACTTGAGGAATTTCTTGTGGAGCAATAAGTCTAACTATTTCGTTTTAGTAAAACTTTGCAACCATGAATATATTTGTTACCAATTTATCAACATATAATAATTTGGGTATGCTTTTGGAGTATATTTTTGGAAGCATATGATGCATCCAAAGCTTACTATGGCCATTGTAATGAATACTTATAATATTAAGTACATTTTTCAAAAATATAACAAAGCCATTTTCATTACCAACCATTAATGAAGCTCAATGTCTAAAAACTGCTATCAATCTTTTTATTTCAAAGCCCACCGGCTGCATTTAGATCATCGATTGCATCATATGTTGTTTTTACTCTTTCATTCTAAACATTTTTGAGCTTTAAAATGAGAGAAATTGAAGCCTCAACTTTTTTCAGTCTAGAAATGTGGCATAAACCACAAGATTAATCTCTAAACTATGATCTGTACTTCCATTGAGTATCAATGAAAAAATGCCTTCAACATTTTCACATCTTGGAC
>APFE030287446.1:79478-94444 GCA_000404065.3 Pinus taeda | reverse complement strand
GTAATCACTCCTCGACCAATTAATCACATCAAATAGTTTCGAAATCCATGCTTTCAGCAGTCTTTGATTATAGAATGTATGACAGTTACAGTGCGGGTCTCTGCTTGAAGAAAATGTCGAGATAAAGATTAAGCAACTTCCTCGACTCACCCACCAACCCCTACTCCATCTTTCAGGGTGGTATATATAAGAAAAATATCAGAAAGTCATTTATTACAATTGACCTAAACAGGTCTGCCGGAAAAGCTTTTCTAAAAACCTAAGTGTCGCTGGAATTAAATGCAGGTAAGTCCTTTGGGATGCGCTAGAGGCAACTAAATCAAAAAGAGTGCAATGTGGCCCTTGGAGGCTCGATGCGATACTGCTGGAATGACTGTGCTTCGAGATCTGTAGTTCTATTCTGGTGCGAGTTAAATGTGCAGTAACCATGATTTGAAAGTTTTGAGTGCCTTCACCCTCTTTCTTTGACTTTGCTAGAAGGTATTAAATGTTCTCCTGCTTTGGGCCACTGTTAAGATCTTCGTTGATACTCTTTGCCACTACATTTATGGTTTCCGCCGCCTGCTGATACTCTTTGACGTGCTTTTTCCCTGTTCATTTGATCTAATACACTTTAATCTCTGTCACTGGTCCTTTCCTGTCTTTAAATCGGATTAATTTGGCAAAATCGAGCGATTTCGGGCTTTTTCGGCGCAAAACAGGCCAAGGAATCAAAAGATTCCTTAAAGATTCCCCAAAACATCCTATTTCCCATAGCGAAGCACTAATCGCGCATCGAAAACTGCCTCTGTTTCTTGTTCCGAAGCTCTGAAGTGCGATTTTTCTTCCTGCGCGAATTTTCGGTTTTTTAGCTGCTGACGTCAGCAGTACGGCGGATGACGCCAGCGGTGGGTCCCTGGTATAGATGTGACGTGGTAGGGTGCTCATTCTTGAAGGTGATGCGATGAGTTTCTTCCAATGCGATCGCAATATCGCGTCAGCGGGGAACGAGGGGGTATTTTAGTTGGACATGCGACGCTTGCGACGGCCGATCGCTGATATCACGATATTGCATCGGGTAACGACAGATGGGGCATAAATTATATGGTGAGAATATTGTGATATGGCGATGCGAGCTAGCTTACTAGGATCTACGGAGTGTTAAGGAGATCGGCAAGGGTCTATTGTGGTCGGAAGGAGTAAGAATGTGCGTCAGAAGGGCACTTGAGGCCTCGGAAGGGGTCCGATAACCTGAAAAGGGATTTTATACTTTGGAAGGAGTCCATTGTATTTGGAAGATGGTTTTGAAGGGGCAGCATGAGGGCTCTTGCAAAGTTTCAGACAAACTGAGCAATTCCCGGGGGTACTTATGGTTATTTTTCAACCAGAAGGAGGGATATTTACATAGGGGATGATTTACATAGTTTTAGTAGAGGGATGGGAAAATATAGGGAGTTAAATAATAATGTCAGTAGTTAATATGGAGATGGTAAGAAAGCGCTAAGTTTGGGAGATCTTAGGCTGCAACGAGGGGACAGAACCTTATAAAGAGAGTATGGAATATCTTTGAGCAAAGCAGATCTTCACCCAAGCTAATGACATGAAAATGATGGAACTTAAGAGGTATCAAGCATAACTTGACCTCTTTTGGGGAAATTAGTTAATGATTAGGGGGAGATGGAGAAAGGAAGTTAGTTATTCTTGTTTTTGAGCTTTTCACCTAGAACTGCCTGGTGATTGTGTCCTGAGTAAAGATGACACCTGAAAACCTAGAACTGATGAGCGATCAAAATTCTGCAACCTCAAAACTACCTACCCAGTCTACTTACCTAACATTTTTTCTTCTTTTGGTTCGGGTGCACTTAGACTTGCAAACCCATCATTTCAATTTTTCTTTTTTATGCTTTCCTATCTACAGACTACCCTTATTTCATCCGAGGGCCCAGATTAAGCAGTTTGGCTCCTTTGATTCTCTACCTATCTAAAAATCTGCCAAGATTAAGTTGTTTGGACAGATTTTCATTCTCTATATTCTAAAAGAGGAAATTGAAACCTAGGGAGACCAAGATTAAGCTGTTTGGACCTCCCTTTAACTGAAAATTGTACAACACTAGAATAACTTCTCAAACTTTGGAAAACAGTTAGATGAACTCTGAGTAGCCTTCTTCGCTTGGAGGCTATTAAGCAAATATGGAGCATTGCAGCATGCAAAGTATGACATATTTGGTCTGTAAAAATGTCAATCATGAAATATGAGTAACCTGCTGCAGCAGGAGGCTAACACACTGACAATTTCTGATCATAGTATGGTTTTGCTTTCTAGACTTAGTGGCTCTTGGCCTACCTCTCAGGATCTTTGCAATTTCCCAGTTGAAGGTAGGACGTCAACTAGCTTTGTGCAATTCTGAAGTTGAAGGCTCACTTACTGTCATGTACTTCACACCACAGTTTCCTAGTTGAAGACGACTTGTCAGCTGGGTACGTTGGGTCTATGCGATTCTGGAGCGAAGCTCACTACTAGGTTGATCTACGCAATTATTGAGATCAAGGCTCATTACTAGGCTGCTTTGTGCAATTTCTGGGTGAAAGGTTGGTTGTAACAACCCTGGTGAAAATTTCATGTAATAAAATTTAATAAAAGAAAAATAAGACCACGGGTAAGGGACACATATTCCAAGCTTAAAGTTGGGCAAAGATATCCTGGTGGTCATCACTAGATGTGTGTTTTTGGCTAAGGAAATTGGCAAAGGAAAAGATAAAGGCATTGAAAAGGAAAAAAGGCAATTTTGGTACATTTATTTATGAAAAGAAAGGAAATGAGGAGAAAAGTAAGGTGAAAGATCACAGGTTGCATGTGAGGAGGAAATTGAAGGAAAATGATGGAAAATGAAGAAAATAGAGGCCTCATTCATAAAAAGGCTTCTGAGGATCAGTTGGCAGGTTTCTCAGTGTTAGGCTTGCTCAGTGTTAAGATTTATTTAGTTCATGTTTGGAGCTCTCTCATTATAATCTCTCTCTCGCACTCTTGGTCACTTAGTTTTGTCGGAGCATTCTAATTTGGAGAAAGGAAAGAAAAATCAAGAAAAGGGAAAGGAAGGAAGGCAAGGATCAAGGAAGGAAGAGAAGGATCAAGAAGATTCAACAAGAATACTTGCAAGTAACCTTTTTCATGTGTGATTTCCTAGTTGGTTTGGACATGCATGGCTTTTCATATTGGTGTATGGTTCTCTTGTTGTCGTTGGCATGGTTTTCCTGGGATATGACGATGGTTTTCATCATAGCCTTGCCTTTTTTGGATGCCATGGTGTTGGGATGTTTATTTTGGTTTTTGAGCTCTGATTTTTTGGATGGATTTCAAAATTTGGGAATGAGGTGGTCTCAAGATCCATTCCAAAAGGCCTGGGAATCCCTTCACTAGTTTTGGTGGGATACATGGTAAAGCCTGAGGAAGAAGTCTATGTTTAGGGCGTAGTGATTTGGGTTTGGATTATGGTAAACCCTGAGAAACTAGTCTCGGTTTAGGGCCTAGTGATCCGATTTGGATTGTGGTAAAGCCTGAGAGACAAGGAGACGGGAAACTCCTCAAGGATAGTGATGGATTTTGGATGGAACTCTAACTTCGGTTCAGTTGTGATCGAAGCACCAGTTTTGGTGTGATCACAGTTTGATGAGGATGGAAGTGGTTTAGCCTCTGGATTCCCTTGGTTGTTCTTAGATTGGATGTTCTATGAGATCCCACATTCATGCTTGGAATATGGCATGGGGGTGGTTGTCTGAAAGAGAGATTTGGTTCAACCATGTTTATGGTCTAGTGGTACGTGGAAGTTTCGAACTTGGTTGGATTCACCTATGATTAATAAAAGCTAAGTTCTCTTTCTTTTACACTGATTTATATGAGGATTTAATGGCTATCATATCTATGATATTTATATGGTTTTATGTTGGTTATAAGCATGGTTGAATGACTGGTTTATGTCATGGCTATTTCATATATTTACTTGTAACTATTAAATGGATGGATGCAAGAGCTAATTGATGATGTAGTAGTTCAATGGAGAAGGAGTTGATCCTTCTGGTTATGTTTCATGAGTTGGTTCAATCATTTATGCTTTTTCTTATATCCTAGACCTGTAGGTTGCATTGATGTTAAGTGTTTGCCAGAATGTCAGTCCCAGTTGGGGATGCTGAAGCCTATTCCTAAGGGTGATTTTTTATTAATCTGCATTGTTATCATGTTTTTAATGAATTCTAGAAGTTACAACAAGTTCTGGGCAGAGGCCAGGATTCTAGGCTAGAAAAGTGGCTTAAATCACAAGGTCGTTGACACAAAACTTGCAATATTGGTCCATAGTCGTTGGTAGGCAGGCCTGTGAGAGTGACTATGGCCTATAGCTACAGAATAGAGTGACTATGGCCTATAGCATGAGAGTGACTATGGCCTATAGCTACAGAATAGCAGTGCGACCCAGGGATAGGTTGTCTAAGTGGTTGACTTGTCTCCTGAGGGTTTTGTTGATGATGTTGGATGACTGTACGTGATGTTTCATCGATTTCACTTCCTTAAGGTAATATAGGAGGTCGAATCTGATTGTAGTAGCATCTCTCCTTGTGTTTACCTTGGTTGGCATGGTTACTTTGGGTAGACTTGCGAGGGGGTGTTACAGAGTGGTATCAGAGCATGGTTTCTCTCTCTTTAGGTCATATGGTGCTACAGATATGGGTGAATGTGTTGGTCATGCATGCATGTCATTTGCATGTGTGTCTCTTACACTTGCATTCCATGTGCTTGTTGCATTGCATAATGATTGTTCATGGTTGTAGTGAGGTTGTCATGAGGAACTTGATGTTGATTTTATGGAAGGCATCATCAGGAGTATATGATTGGTTACATGATTATATGCATCTTGATTACATCCTTGTATGTTAGGTTGCATTCTTGTATGTTTGACTACATGCATCAGTCTTCTATGTTGGTTACAAGAATTGATCGCTTATGCTCGACTACATGTGTTCATGTGTATGTTTGGTTGACTAGGCATTTCTTATGCATGTTGATGGTTTCATGTGGAATGTGTACAATGGAGTAGTGGTTGGCATCATGCATGAGGTCATGGTTTGTATCGTTGATATGATCATGCATTGACTATTACACTCTAGCTAGAATGATGTGAATATGGTTTGGTATTCATGTGTTATATGTCTATATGCAGTTGTTATGCATGTATGGTCTTGGTTATATTTATGCATGAATAGTAGGTCAAACATGCCTTGTGAATTCATGGTATGAAGTTTAGGTCATAAGGGTGATATTGGTATGTTATGATGCTAATGTGTTGGCTAAGATAGAACAGGAGATGTAGATCATCATAATGAGGTTGCAGCATTGGACTTTAGGGTAAGAGAAGAACGTCATACATGTATTGTATGTTCGGAATGCGGTATGTAAGTCAAGGATTGTTATATGCGTTAGGTTTATATGCATTAGGTTTATGTATATGTTTTTTGATGTTATGGTTACATTCATAACATATGTTAGTTGATTAGTGTAGTAATATGCACATGTGTCGGATAGTCAACAATGATAGTAACATGTAGTTGTATACATTGTTATTGTTGTTTTACTTTATATAACATGATGATTAGGTTATATTCTATTGATAAGCATGATATATAGCTTATGGTTGTTATATGCCAGTAACTTGATTATTAGGGTTATTTCATTAAGATCTTGATGTTGTGATTTGGATGGGTCATATGCATGATGGTTATGTTCATTGCATTGAAGAACTTGATGTTATATGTATTGTGTTAACCTGGTTTGGCCTATGCAGATGGTTATGGTTGCGATATTCAGGTATGAGCCGAAATATTTTTTATATGGTGTCGTACTAATCTAGACTGATCATACATATGTGATTTCTATGAATAAGTGATAATTGTTTATGAGTTAGGATGTGAACATGTTATTTAGTGATTGTAATGGATAGCGTGATCTTACTTATGTTTGAGTTGATATGTTGTGAAGTTGTATCATACTAATCTAGATTGATTGTGCAAACAAGATAGCCCCCCCTAAGATACATTAAGGTATGAGCTTGCTTATGTCATATATTTGGTGCTTGACGGTTTGATTATGTCATCTAGTTGATTTATTTAACATGGTATGTTTGCAAGTTGGTTGAATGTTTGATGAATTTCATAATATGAGTATGCATTCTAATGATATTGTTTTAAGATTATTGTACTAACACATATATTTTGAGACAATTGATATGTACTTGAGTATAGTAGGTGATAGTTGTAGCATTATGTCTAATGATTATGAGTTGACTATGAATTATGACATGATTGTTTGTAAAAGTTGATTTCAAATTGATAGATATGATTGTCTTGATACTTGGAACATGTGGTTGACATGTGTGAGCAGTTGCAGGGTAACATGTTAGGTATTAACCTAACAAGGTAACTCTTGATGTGTTTATATAATTAACAGTTGGGTGATGTGATAGTACTAATAAGCCTTGATTGCAGTAAGGTAAAAAGGTAAGAGTAAGGAGTTGGACAAGAATTCCTTTGGCTAAGTTTGGAAACCCTAATTCCAAATGAATCAGTGCTTTGCATACAAGAAGTCTTCTTAACCTTGGTTTTGTTTGAAATTATGTGGATGTGTGCTAGATTAATGAACATGTACTTGACAGGTGTATTAGCTAGTCTCTAGTTAGAGGTGGATATATCAAGGGGATTGGAGTCCCTTGAGAGATGGTGTGGATGTGTTCAGTTGCAAGGCAACATACTTGGCACAACAAGGTAAGGTAACTAGTGTATTGTTATGTTTAGCTATGCACTCACATTATATGGTTATGGTAGTATGATGTATGGATTTTCATGGCAAGAGAGAGTGCCATAAATTTTGAAGAAGGCTCTGGTTGATCTTTCCTTGGGAACCATGGGGATTGAGTCGTTGTGTCTATGGTTAGGCTTGTGCTTTTGGTCTTTTGCGATTGGTATGCTTGACTCATGATTTTGCGTGTGTCTGGTGCATAGTTATGCCACTTTATTGTGGTGTCGTGTTGTTATTAGTTTTCATGGTTTTCTTCTTGGTTGTTTCTTGGTATTGCCTTTTATGTTTTAAGTCTTGGGAATTGGTTGGGAAAGAGGAAAGTTCATGGAGAACAGAGAGACCCATGTGCTGCCCGACAAGTATTGAAGACTTAGATGAAGTTGTGTGCATGAGTAACCGTAGCGGAAGGTAAGACTATGACAGTTGATTGTACTGGTTGGTTCCATTGTGGTAAATGGACGGTGGAAGTACAAACATGAAAAGGGTAACCAGAAAAAGTAAAGTAAATGGATATGAGGTGTTGTATGCCTTGTTTATGTTGGGAATCGTTGTTCTTAATGTTGTGCATGTTGTGCATAAATAAGGAAGTTCTCTTAACCTTATCCCTATGATATCTAGTAATTATGTTATGATCATGATTATGATGATGCTTATATATGTATACTGTTGTGTGTGGAGCATGATTGTTCAGAGGTCTTTGTTTCAGTTGGATGTATACCCCAGGAAGTTTGTACATCCCTCCACGCGGGGGGGTGCGGGGGAATTGTCCCCCCCGTGGGGTCCGGCGGGGCGGATCCCCCCCGGCCGGGGGGTCCGGGACCACCAATCCCCCGGCGAGGGCTCGGGGGCAGCGCCCCCGAAGCTAAAAACAGATGTAAATTTGCCTTGTAAAAGTATAGTAATTTCTAGTCAATCTGAGCCGTTCATTAGGCGGATGATCTGACGGTAGAACTTATGTTTAGTTTAGGGTTTTTTTGCCCTAGAAGGCAACCCCTCTCTTTGTATGAGGGTATTGTATTTGAGGTTGTAATAGATATGTATTATGTGTGTGAGCGAGAAACAGAGAGGTGAGACTGCGAGAAGACAGAGGATATTACAGCGGATTTGCTGTAGGTTGTGTCTCTTCATTTCGCTGGATAAGGAAGGACTAGCTGTTCGAGGTGGACGTAGCCCAAACTGGGTGAACCACGTATATCTGTGTCTCTCTTGTTCTATGCATTTTCTGTGTTTATATTTCTGCAATATTTTATGTGTTCCATTGCTCCGTAATATATATAATTTTCTAACATATACATGTATGTATGTACGTATGTCGTTGTCTGACAAGATCATGATTTTTTAATGCTAACGTTTATATATGTATGTATGTATCCATGTATCTGCGTTACTATCTGACAGGGTTGTCAGGGATTATTCTTGTGGAGGAATGATTGCTTATGTAGGTGAGCGGCATGAAAATATTGTTGGTTTATGAGGAATCAGGTGGGAAGAGTAGCCCTAACAAATATACGAGTTCAATATCATGTGGTTATGAATTGATATTATATGCTTATATTATGCCTATTTTATGTTATGACAAGTAACGCTAAGAGTTACATCAGTGAAATGAAGCAGTGTGGTTTACGGCATGCTAGGATAAGCATGGATAAGCCACTGGAAGCAAGCTTTCTTGGTAAATATAGTGAAATTTTGGATGTGTGGTACTATTGTTGTATATGTTGTACATGATTGTATCTATGACATTGTGTGCATGCGGTGTTGTGTATACATAACATGTGTACATGTTGTTTATGAAATGTTATGTACATGATGGTACAAATAGTGTTGTGTGAAATTTCATATGCAATGCTGGGTATAGATGGTGTTATGTGCATGTAGATGTTGGATATGCAGTGCTATGTACATATTGTACTGTGTGAAGGATGTATATGTGGCGTTGTATGCATATGGTGCTCTGTGCATTTTGGATATGAAGTGTTGTGTACATATGATGTTATGTACATGTGGTGTTGTGTGCATGTTTTACATGTGGTGCTATGTATGTATGGTGTTATAGACATGTTGTACAAGTGGTGTTGTGTGCATGTGGTGTTTTGTACATGTTGTACAAGTGGTGTTGTGTGCAGGTGGTGTTGTGTACATGTTGTGCATGTGATTTTGTGTACATATGGTGTCGTGTACATGTTGTGCATGTGTTACTATGTACATGTGGCATTGTGTACACGTTGTACAGGTGGTGCAATGTACATGTGGCATTGTGTACACGTTGTGTAGGTGGTGCCATGTAGATGTGATGTTGTGCACACATTGCGCAGGTGGTTGAAATGTACATTTGGTATTGTATACATGTGGTACATATGGTATTGGTGTAGATACACGTATTGCATGGTGATGTATGAAATGCGCAATTGTATGTGTGTGATGCACACTATGTGTATGTGCACATGGTTGAGGAGAAGGCATTAGGTGTTTGTCTAGTGTGGAAACCGATCTTGAGAGCATAAAAAATAAAGAAAAAGGTAGAAGTTAAGGATTAATTAAAGGATAAGTATCAACATTTTATTCCAACTTTATTATGCATGTGATTTATGACTATGTTATATGATGATTATATGTGATATATGATTCTGGTTTATGATGGTTACATATGATGTATGATGTTGGTCTATGGTGGTTTTGTTTTGAGCTAACCATATGTGATATGTTTATACATGATGTTTTGATCAAACAATTAGTTTGACTTGTTGTGATAGGAAGAGAACACGATTGCAAGTGTACCTTATTGACGAGCTACCAATGAGGTATGATGTGAATTTATTTCAATTTATTTTGAATCTAATGGAAATTATGTGCTTGGGACATCAATGCATGAACATGCCCATTTGGGTGGTTAAATCGAGCACAAGAATTGGCAGTAGTAGCAAAAGAAATTGGAACATGCAACAATATGCTAGTAGAGTACTTTAAGAGCAGGGCCATTGTGGGACACTAGTACCCAATAGTGTCCATTGATTTCCATGGGCATGTTATGACCATTATGATGGTTTTCAAGAAGGTATATGCCTTGGTTTCGTATCTTCTAATCCTAGGAATCCTTTCCAAGGGATGGATCGCTCGGGGTAGGGGATTGTGGGGAACTTGGAAGGTGAGTTACTGCATGGAAGGGGGTGACCAGATTTCTCGAGGGACTGTGTAGCAGAGAAGGGAAGGTCGTGGGTATATTTTTTTTGGTCATTAGCATTGTCAGATGGAAGCATATGAACATTGGGAGTGCACCATGGAACAATGAGTCAGTAATTGTTCACTCAGAGGACAAGTGGCGCAAGATTGTAGCACTCAATATTAGATGCAGTTTTGACTATGACAGTGGATTCTGGACTTCTTAAGAAGGAGGAAAATCTTGGCACTACTTTGAGGGTGGAGGTGTGATCCTCTGGATTCCCTTACTGATTGATACAGACATCGTATCCTTTTATTTTCTGGTTTAGCAATGTGCATATGTGTATATGTGGTTATTTTAAATACCATAATGAGCTATGTTATAGAGCTCTAGTATGTGGTATGTTGCCATGTTGTCATGATGTTTTTCTTTTGAGCAGGTATGTCATTGTAAATATTGCAAAGAGCTAAGTTATAAATCTCCATGGGTAGTGTCTTTGTTTTTTCAGCGGTTTTGTTGAGGTCTTGCAGTGGTTTAACACTGAGGACGATGTTACCCAAGGCGGAGGTTTCTGTAACAAACTTGGTGAAAATTTCTTGTAATAAAAGTTAATAAAGGAAAAATAATACTAAGGGTAAAGGACATGTATTCCAATTTGAATGTTGGGCAAATATATCCTAGTGGGCATCATTGGATGCGTGTTCTTGGCTAAGGAAATTGGCAAAGGCAAAGGTATTGAAAAGGTAAAAAGGAATTTTTGGCACATTTGTTTATGAAAATAAAGGAAATTAGGAGAAAAGTAAGATGAAAGGTCACATGTTGCATGTGAGGAGGAAAATGAAGGAAAATAATGGAAAATGAAGAAAATATAGGCCTCATTCATAAAAAGGCTTATGAGGACCAGTTGGTAGGTTGCTCACTGTCAGGCTTGCTCAGTGTTAAGATTTTGTCAGTTCAAGTTTGGAGCTCTCTCATTATTCTCTCTCTTTCTCACTCTTGGTCACTTAGAGTTTTGCTGGAGCACTCTAGTTTGGAGCAAGAAAACGAAAAACAAGAAAAGGGAAAGGAAGGAAAGAAAGAATCAAGGAAGGAAGAATAGGTTCAAGCAACTTTAGTAAGAATACTTGCAGGTAACCTTTTGCATGTGTGATTTCCTAGTTGGTTTGGACATGCATGGCTTTGAATATTGGTGTATGGTTCTCTTGTTGGTGTTGGCATGGTTTTTTTTGAGTTATGACAGTATTTTTCAGTCTAGCCTTGCCTTTTCTGGATGCCATGATGTTAGGATGTTTATTTCAGTTTTTGAGCTTTGATTTTTCAAATGGATTTCAGAATCCAAGATGGAGGTGGTCTCAAGTTCTATTCCCAAAGGCCTAGGAATCCCTTGATCAGTTTTGGTGGGATACAAGGTAAAGCTTGAGGAAGAAGTCTTGGTTTAGGGCCCAATGATATAGGTTTGGATTACAGTAAAGACTGAGAGATTTGTCTCGGTTTAGGGCCTAGTGCTCCGGTTTGGATTGCGGTAAAGTAAGAGAAACAAGGAGGCGGAAATTTCCTCAAGGATAGTGATGGATTCCGGATGGCATTCCAACTTCAGTTCGGTTGTGTTTGGAGCACCAATTTTGGTGTGATCACAGTTTGATGAGGGTGGAGGTGGTTTAACCTCTGGATTCCTTTAGTTGTTCTTGGATTGGTTGTTCTATGAGATCCCACATTCATGCTTGGAATATGGCATGGGGGTGACTGGCTGAAAGAGAGATTTGGTTCAACCATGTCTATGGTCAAGTGGTACGTGGAAGTCTCGAACTTGCTCAGATTTTCATATGATTAATAAAAGTTAAGTTCTCTTACTTTTTCATGGATTTATATGTGGATTTAATGGTTTTCATATCTCTGATATTTATATGGTTTTATACTGGTTATAAGCATGGTTGAATGACTGGTTTATGTCATGGTTATTTCATATATTTACTCGTAACTGTTAAATGGATAGATGCAAGACCTAATTGATGATGTATTAGTTCAATGGAGAAGGAGGTTATCCTTTTGGTTATGTTTCATAAGTTTTCAGTCATTTATGCTTTGTCTTGTATCCTGGACCTGTAGGTTGCATTGATACCAAGTGTTTGACAGAATGTCAGTCCTAGTTGGGGATGCTCATGCCTAGTCTCGAGGGTGATTTTTTATTTATCATCATTGTTATCATTTTTTTAATGAATTTTATAAGTTAAAACAAGTTATGGGCAGAGGCCAAGATTCTGGGCTAGAAAAGTGGCTTAAATCCCAGGGTCGCTAGCACAGAACTAGCAATTTTGGTCCATAGTCGCTGCCAGGCATGCCTGTGACAGCGAATTTGGGTTTCCGGTCACTCCCTTTCCCATAGCATGAGAGCAACTATGGCCTAAGAGCTGCAGAATAGCAGTGGGACCCAAGGATAGGCTGTTTAATTGGCTAACTTGTCTCTTGAGGGTTTTGTTGATGGCGTTGGATGATTGTATGTGATGTTTAGTTGATTCCACTTCCTTAAGGTGACATAGGAGGTCGAATGTGATTGTAGTAGCATCTCTTCTCATGTTTACCCTAGCTGGCATGGTTACTTTGGGTAGACCTGAGAGGGGGTGTATTACACTAGCTACCCTCTAGGATTGCGTAATTTTCCAAGGGAGTGCAAGAACCGGATGCAACCAAGTCACAGGGGGGTCAACTTGTGGTTAGACATCAAAGAAAGTGCAAACACAAGTTATAAAGTGAAAGATAAATGCAAATGAAAACACAAGTACCTGAGCAATGCAAGATAAGTAGGTTTTAACCCCGTACAAAAATTACCTGCATACGAATTCTAAATCACAGGAAAAATAAAAATGTGAGAGCATAACACATAAAACACATATACACAGAGATTTCCCACTGGATCCCAAAACCAGGACTACCAGCTTGATTTTTCATTATGTTCCTTTCAGTGTTACAATACATATTTATACATGCTGAAGCATCCAATACCATGGACCGAAAAACCATCGCATCCAAAACCATGGAACCAAAAACCATAGATAGGTTCGCCCAACCTAACATAGGGTCCAAAAAAAAATATTTCCCAGGGCGCTGCCTCGAACCCCATAGAGGGGGGCTACCCACCCCCCTCAAACCCCCCAGACAACGGGGGCTGTCGCCCCCCCTCTAACCCCCAGTTCACTACGTAGGTTAGTCATGGAAAGAATATAACACAACCCAAAAATCTCCCACTTGTTGTTTTCTTTCCACATGGGGCCACAGGAGAGCTTAGTCATTTTTCCAGCCTTGAAACGCCCATTATTTCTCTACACCAAGAGAACTTCTCAGAGCTCATAGATTTTGTCAACGCATCTACAGTATTCTTCAAAGTGTCCACCTTTACCAACAACACCTTTTTGTCTTCTATCATATCCCTCACAAAGTGATACTGAACATCAATGTGCTTTGTCTTTGAATGATATGCAGGGTTCTTTGCCAAGAAAATCTCACTTTGGTTGTCACAGTCTATCCTTATAGCTCCCTGTACTAACCCCATACTTGAACACAATCTCTGCAACCAAATTGCTTCCTTTCTTGCATGAGTGGCTGCCATGTATTCTGCCTCTGTAGGTTATAGTGCCACTACAGATCGTTTCTTACTCATCCAACTGACTGCACCTCCAAATAGGTTAAACACATACCCACTTGTAGATCTTCTCTGATCCAGATCTCCAGCCCAGTCTGCATCAACAAAGCCACGAATATCCAACACTCTGTCCAATCCTGGTCTTCTTGGGTAGCACAAACCATAATCACTAGTGCCACACAAATACCTGAAAACTCGCTTCACTGCTTTTGAGTGCTCCTTCCCTGGTTTTGACATAAACCTACTCAATACTCCCACTGCATGTGCAATGTCTGGTCTAGTACAGACCATTGCACACATCAAGCTACCGACTGCACTTGCATATGGAACACGGGACATGTCCTCTTCCTCTTCTTGTGTCTTGGGACACTGTTCAGCAGATAACCTCACACCTACAGGACTAGGAACCTTCACCGGTTTACTATCCTGCATATTAAACCTTTTCATATTGTCTCGACATACTTCCTCTGGTTTAACCAGAGCTTCCTCTTTGCCCGATCTCTTTTAATTTCCATGCCCAAAATATAGTTTATAGTACTGAGATCTTTCATGTCGAATTTGGAGAACAATTGGATCTTCAAATCTTGGATAATTTCTTTGTCATTTCTAACCAGCAACATATCATCCACATACAAGACCAGATAAATAACACGGTCACCAATTAATTTCAAATACACACAGAGATCTGCTTTGCTTCTAGTGAAGCCAAGTCCCCGTATAAATGTATCAAATTTCTGATACCACATCCTTGGTGACTGTTTTAACCCATACAGAGACTTCTTTAACTTGCATACTAGTTCTTTCTTACCCTTCACCGCAAAGCCTTCAGTTTGCTTCATGTAGATTTCCTCTTCCAAATCCCCGTGAAGAAATGTTGTCTTCACATCCATCTGTTCTACCTCAAAATCAAAAGCAACAGCAACAGATAAAAGTAATCTAATAGAAGTTACCCTGGCAACAGGAGAAAAAATATCACCAAAATCAATTCCCGCCACCTAGGAATAACCTTTTGCTACCAACCGAGCTTCGTATTTCTCCACCTTCCCTTCTGCATTTGTCTTCTTCTTGAACACCCATTTGCTGCCAATGGGTTTCCTTCCAGCCGGCAACTCACCAGATCCCAAGCCTCATTTTTGTGCAAAGATGCCATTTCATCAACCATGGCCTCTTTCCAGAGTTTTCCATCCTCTGAATCCACTGCTTCCTTCATAGTTCTGGGATCATCATCATTAACAGACAAAGAAAAATTTGAACAGAAAGCAGATGGACTATACCTTTCTGGCTGCCTTCTTTCTCGAGCTGATCTTCTCATAGCCGGAGTTTTTGGCTCTTCATCTTTTGATTCCTCC
>APFE030287446.1:62554-78466 GCA_000404065.3 Pinus taeda | reverse complement strand
TCCACCAGAGCCTTAAATTCTTTAAACTTTTCAAAGACTTCAGATTTCTTCTTAAGGAAATATATCCATGTATTCCTTAAGAACTCATCTATAAATGATACATAGTACACAGACTTACCCAGTGATGGAACCTTCACAGGTCCAAACACATCACTTTGCACAAGTTCTAATATCTGTTTCGTCCTCTTACCACCAAAAGGGAAACTCACCCGATTTTGCTTCCCATATACACAATTTTCACAGAAATCAAAATCCAGAGAGCTATTACTCATACCTTCTACTATACCTTTACCATGAAGTATTCGAAGGCCCTTCTCTCCAGTATGCCCAAACCTTTGATGCCACAGCATGGTCTTCTCTCCAGAGACCACTTGATTTTCTGCTCCATTTTCAAGAACCATAGAACTATTGCACCCATCAACAACAGTGCTACCTTGCAGCTTGTACAGTGTTCCAATCCGAACTCCCTGCATCAATACCAGTGCTCCTCGAACCATCTTGTAAGTATCCTTCTCGAACACTATCTTTACACCTGCATCATCCAACTTGCTTACAGAAATCGGATTTTTGGCCAATGCAGGAATATGCAGAACACCCGGAAGGGTTCTAACCCTTCCACCTTGCAACTTCAACTTTACTTTTCCGCGACCAATGATTCTAGCCTTCCTATCATCTCCTAAGAAGACATCATCACCATCGTATTTCTCATACTTGCAGAACCACTCTCTGTGGGGAGTGAAGTGAAAGGATGCACCTGAGTCAATTAACCATGCCTCATGATCTACATGTGTACTTGAAGAAGCTAAGTACACATCCCCACCTTAATCTCAGGTGGTTTTTGCTTCTGCAGAAGGAGCCTCATCATATCCATTTCCTTTATCAGGAGCTTTAGATTTACAATCCCTTCTGAAGTGCCCTTCCTTTCCGCACTTCCAGCACACCACCTTTATAGGTTTTCCTGGAGATTTAGATCTCCCTCTAGATTTAGATCTCCCACTCGATGACTTATTTTTGTTTCTGTTCTGGGACCATCCTCGTAAAGACAAGGCATCACCATTCTGATTGTCCATATTTTTCTGTCTCATCTCCTCCGTCAGCAAGGCTGAGACTATTTCATCAAACTGCAAAGCAGTTGCATTGCTACCTATTGCAATAACCAGACTATCCCACGAGTCTGGTAGAGAACACAACAAACTGATGCACTTATCTTCATCTGAAATTTTAATATCAACAGATGATAACTGACTTACCACAGTATTAAACACATTCAGATGCTCTGTCACCGAGTCTCCATCTTTCATCCTCAAGTTATATAGCTTTTTCCACAGGAATAGATTATTCACCAGAGACTTAGATTGGTACAAAGTCCCTAACTTTTCCCACAGAGCCTTCGCCGTAGCTTCCCCTGATACATTCAGCAACACTGAACCTGAGACACACAATCATATTATGCTCTTTGCCTTCCGATCCAACTTCTTCCATTCTTCATCAGTCACTCCCATTGGTTTAGTACCCGGATCTACCGCAGTCCACTGATCTTTATCCACCAATAGATCCTCCATCTTGAGTTTCCACAACTCAAAACTCTGACCATTGAACTTCTCAATCTCTATCTTTCCACTGCTCGCCATCTTCTTTCACCACTAGAATCGATCTCGCAGATCTCGCACTGAACAGGGGTCTCCACAGGCCCGAGCGAAACCCCTCAGAACAAAGGCATCCCCTTGCAGCCAAAACAGCTCGACACCAAATTAGGTTTTAGCCCCGTACAGAATACCTGCATCCAAATTCTAATTCAAGGAAAAATAAAAATGCGAGAGCATAACACATAAAACAATATGCACAGGGATTTCCCACTGGATCCCAAAACGGACTACCAGCTTGATTTTTCATTATGTTTCTTTCAATGTTACAATACATATTAACGTGGGAAGCATCCAATACCATGGACCGAAAAACCATCACGTCCAAAACCATGGACCAAAAACCATAGGTAGGTTCGCCCAACCTAATATAGGGTCCAAAAAAAAATTTCCCGGGGCACTGCCCCCGACCCCATAGAGGGGGGCTACCCACCCCCCTGCTGTGCAACCGGCGCAATGAAGGGGGGGCTCCACCCCCCCTCTAACCCCCTAGTTCCCTATGTATGTTAGTCGTGGAAAGAATATAACACAACCCAGCAAAGCTGCTAAGATTTAAGGAGGGAGGCTCCAAAATGAAGCGAGGGAAAAATTGTGGAGGGTGTTTGTAGTTGCTACAATAGGTCCAAACTCTAGTAACATAGCTCATAAACCCTCAACACTATTCTGTACATTGAGAAATTTCTGATGGTATGAAAATCACCTCAATCAAATTTTTTATGTAGATGTTAGAGCTCCCAAAAGTTGACCTACACTATTGACCACCATGGTACTTAGTGGATACCACACCTGCCTCATAATTCATTACCCACATGTAGACTCTCAAGAATATTTTAGAAATTTCATAGCCTAACATTTATTGAGGGTTGACGCATGAAAATACCCTAACCCTAGATGGCTAATAAGCTATGTTAAATATGGGGTTGTTAAGAAGAGACAAACTCCATTCCTTTAGCATTATGCTTGTTCCATAGTTGATTTGAGCATCCAACGGTGGGATTTGAGAGTATAACATAAGATTAAGAAGATTCTATAACAACCATTTAGGTTGCAGTGTCAAAGAAAAACCCATAGTGAGTGTTCTTTCTTTATATTTGAATTTTCATAATTGAAGAAAAGGGAGGAGAACATATGCATTACCTTCTAGTCATGTTTGCTATCATATCAGGTTTACAAAAATACATCTTTTTTTCATTCACATGAATGGTGTGTTCATTTTCTTGTTCTTTCATTTTCTTATTTCAATAATTTTCATAAATTTCAGCAATAAGTTAGTGATAATAAATTTGAGATCTAAGGAAAGAAACATGCATATAAAAGATTTCAACATAATACAAAATTTGTTGTGATGCACTATTATAGTGGAATATATGTGATAATTTACAAATCACACAAGTATTAAAGTAAATTTGTTTTGGGTATTTGTAGGAAGTTGCATGATCTAGGATTTGGCTTGATAAAGGAATCACAAAACCCTATACATGGTGGACGAGGCCGACCATAACAACCTTCATGATGCAACAAAAAAGAGATTTGTGAGACTAGAAGATAAAGTAGATAAAGTTGCCAATATCTCTCACAACATGGCCCTCCTAATGGCGTCTCTAAGAAATAAGTTCAGACCTTTTTGAGAAGGGTAGTGGCTCTAACTTGGAAGTTGGATCAAATGTGATACTAAGAGATAGTGAAGACCTTAAAAAAGAGTAAAAAATTAGCATGAGAAAGAGCAACCAAGTTCTAGGGCCATCACTCCTTTGAAACCATAGTTTAAAATGGAAATGAAAGTGGGGCATGAAGCCATACCAAGGTGAAATAAATGTTGTTGAGTTTAATAATTAGTTGCAATAGTTAGAAGTGTATTTCTGTATATAATATAGATGAAGAAAATAACTTTCATTTTCCCAATTGAAACTAAGGTTCCATGCAACAACATAGTGGGAAATTCACGTAAAGACACTCGGGTTTGGAGAAAACCACTAGTAACTAAGTGCCAGGGGGAGTGTTTAAAACCGTTATAAGGCTTAGTTTCACCCTATTGGATTTTTTAGTGAATCGATGGATCTATTGGAATAACTTCATGCAAAGGCAAGGTAAGAGTGCGCAAAAACACATGTTTATTTTAGTGAAATGGAAATCATGTTGTGTATGTCTCCTAGGAATATAGGCATACTCCTAAATTATTTTGGGGGTCTACATACTGATTGCAAAAGAAAATGTTGCTCTTCAAACCAAGGGTCATTGATGAGGCGTATTTACAAGAAAAATACCTAGAGATCTTAGGCCATAAGAAAGGAAAACCAAGTGATTCTAATAAAAAATACCACAAAGATTCTTCTGAGGAGGGGAAGAAGAAGTGTAAAGGAAAAGACAAGAAAATCAAAGCTACTACACATTAGTGCAAGGTTATAGACTACAAGTATTTTGATGATCACACTAAATATAAGTGTCGAAGCTACATTTAGAGATGAATCTAAAGAAAAATAGCAAGGATGTTGAGAAGAAGAACCTATTAGCAATGGATTGAAGCAATGTAGTTGAGAGAAAATTGTAAGTGGATGAGGAGGTTGTTTTCCCTTTAGTAAAAAAGGAAGTGAATTTGAGTAGCCTTTATCCCAAGGAAGCATAGGGGATGACAAGACTCTTTCATATTAAGATCTAAGTTAAAAATGCCAAGGTATATGCTCTATTTGATTCTAGTTCACAGGTTGACCTCACAAAAACCAATTTGGTTACAAAACTTATGTTGCAAATTCATAATCATGATCTCCCATACGTATTGGGATGGGTAAAAAGGAATGCAAAGGTCAATGTCATGAAATATTGTAAGATCAAATGATCTATAAGTGTATATTTTATTGATGAAGTGTAGTTAGATGTAGTACCCCTTGATGTGTGTGGTTTAGTTTTTGGTAGTGCAGCAAACTCAACCACCTTACCAACCTCGGGGAGTTGGGGTTGCCAATGTTTTTGTTGTTCTCGTACCTTTGAGAAATTGAAAGCTTACTTATCAAAATCATAGAGGGGAGATGGCTATCACTCCAAGTTTATTATTTGATAATGGTATTTCTTTGTGTGTTGCATGGAAAAATATTTTTCAAATTAGATATCAC
This sequence comes from Pinus taeda, assembly GCA_000404065.3. Classification (NCBI taxonomy): domain Eukaryota; kingdom Viridiplantae; phylum Streptophyta; class Pinopsida; order Pinales; family Pinaceae; genus Pinus; species Pinus taeda. The sequence goes on along the minus strand of APFE030287446.1, from coordinate 73,716 downwards.
AAGAGAGCTCACTTCATATCTGACATAGGAAGAAGTCTGGTCATTGCTATAGAGTGTTACTTCTCAAGCAATACACAATTTTTCTGAGTCATTTCACTTGCAATCAAAATGTTTCAACGATACATGACATAGTTAAGAAAATATTTATCACCAATAAAATATGATGTCTGGGTGATGTATCATTGGTTTGAATTGATATTTGTTTCTCGACAATTTGAATTTCACGATGCCATTTCGTGGAGAATTATCATTTGCATGTGATGTCATGCTAGAGAAGGATAATCCTCTTCCTGCAACACATACTCCTTGCCACTAAATTTTTTCTAAGTATGGTAGCCCATGGTTTTCCTTAGAGTTGGTTTTTATTCATTTCAAACATAGAGATAGAGGTTACACCTCTTTTCTTGAGTGAAATCAAGAGAGCCATGATTAAGTTGGCTCAAAGCTAGGGCTTAAGCATCCCCTTCTCTTTTTACCCTAGTTAATTGGTCCTCTTTCCATAAATAATGATCTAGGTTCTATAATTGTACTATTTTTCATCTATCATGATGCTTTCACAGTGGAAAAATTGGAGGAATCAACTTTCAAGTTCATTTTGACCAGTGAGTACCAGTATGGAGAATTGGGATTTAAAACTTTTAGAGCCATTTTGTTTCATTAAATGACGTTTTTGGGGTCAAAATTTTGTACTTTGGCATAGGACCCCAGGATGTTATACTACATCGGTATTCATTTAAAATGATGGAAGAATCATGCCAATTGAATTTCATATGCAAAAGTTATGCCTCCGAAAATTTTACTTACCATGTTTGAGTATTATGGTATGAGTGGATGCCATGTCAGCCATCCTTACTCATGCTTATGCGACTAGAACGACATGGAAAATGAAAAATTTTCTAGAAGGTTCGAGTGTGTAACTTTAATTGAGGATTGAGGGAGTTAAGCATTATCCCTAGTTGGCTATTAGGCTATGTTATATACCAAGCCATTAGGAGGAGTAGGGGTTTCACTCTTTGCTTCTATATTTTATTCCATAGTTGAGTAGAGAAACTGTGAGTGGGGTGTTAGAGAGAATAAAATATGGGATCAATGTTTTGTAGCATACGTACATTCCATAGTAGTTAGGTAACTCCATACATAATACCTCTTCCTTTGTACTTGCAAATTTTCCATACTAGAGAAAAGAGAGCAAAGAAACCTCACCTTTTAGTTGGGTTTTCTCTTGTAAGGGTTTCCTAGGGAAAATACTTGTGTCTATTTCTTATGGTTAGGGTACTTCTTTCTAATTCCTATTTTTTTGCATTTCAACTAATTAATTCATTAAGTAGAAAATCAACTAACTAAAGAATCTAGAATATAAGGAAAATTTAACAATAAATATTTAAATAATGTTATCAAATTTCTAGTGAATAAATGTTTTAGTGGAATATCAATGAAAATTTAAAAATAAAATAACATCATGTTGGATGGTTATCAAATCCTAGCTTTGTCCCTAAACCAAACCACAAATCTTAAATCCTAAGAACCCATACTCACCCTCATCTAGAGATAAGGCCTAAGTACATGTATTGGGTTTTAATGAAGAAAAATACCTCTAGATGCTTGAATATAAATACTTGTAATTATAACTATTGCAATGGGTATAATTAAGAGAACAAATAATATTGCTAACACCTACTCATAGATCGATAAGAAATAGATTGTAAACTAGCTTCAATCACACTAGAGGTAACTCGAGTTTATAAAACTGTATACTTACACAATAGAATCATGATAGCTAGGATATTGATTATAATCAATTCATGTAGTGAGGATGAACTTTTCCAAGTTTTTAGAAACAATACTCAGTCTTCTATACCATTCGTGAGTAGAAGAGTAGACCTACCATTACTATGCAAAATCTATTTTCATTGCCAAATTGAAAGGTTAGCAATTATTCTCATATTACAACTATGCCATACTCACGCTTTCACTCCTTTCATTACTTAGAATACATATTTAAAATAGTTATAATAGGAAATCCCTAATGTAGGCCTATAACTTCACTACACAAGCAACTAGATTCTTCCATGTACCTAAAGGAGTGACATCATGCAATTTCTTCAGTGCCAACGTTCTACGAGACTTAATTGAAGACTTTCATAGTTTCAATTGTCCCCACAATTTCAAGCCTGTACATGCTTATATTGAGGCCATAAGGAAAGCATTCAAAGTTCCTCTAACTTTTTCTCCACCAGTCATTATCCAAGATTAAAATATCCCCTCAAGGCTCCAAGATTTAAAACAAGGCTCCAAAATCCTATAGATATTGGAGGTACAAGACTAGAAAATTGAAGCTTGAATTTCAACATCAGAGAATAGGAGTTATGCATTATCCTTAGGATCAATTTGAGGGATTTTCAAGAGTTCCACTTTCACCAATTTCGTCACCTGGCTTAGCAAACCATAACTAAAATGCACACAAATGATGCTTCATAATAATTAAGGGCCAAGTTCTCCACGAATGTGTTATGGTTGATGAGGGCCATATAAATTTTATTGTTCTCAATGTTCTAAATTTATGTATCCTTATGCATGCAAGATAATATCTCAAGCTACTAAAGGCCCATTAATATCCTTGGAACATACCATTCTGATTTCAAGGAAAGACGTATATGCCTTTAGAAACATCATAAAATCCTTAATGGGTTAATAATTTGGAAAACCAAGAGATTATGCCCTCAACATGTCCTCATATACTAATGTGATAGAATATGAGGAACTCCATAAGATAGGTACTAGGTTGTGACAATATAATGGTGAATCTAAAAAGTAATACCATACTCCCACATGCTCGAGAGCCTAATTTTACCTCCCCAAGCTTATAGTTGAAAAGGAAACGAGTACACTAGTGAATATGTTACATCATATCATCAGATGCTCTATGAATATGACATACTTAGTATTCTTATAAAATCTTATTATTTCACTTGTGAGGATTATCATCAAAGCCAAATTGTATCCTTTGAGTAACATCATTAACACCATCATCACTTAGTCAATTCAATCAGCTAAGCACAAATTCATCAAGGCATAGTCATACTCAAGGTATAGCTTATCTTGCAACATAAAAATAGACAAATATATCATATACATTTACAATTAAAGAAACATCAAATTAAAAAAAGATGCAACTCAAGAAGGGTGTGCTCTTTTCCACCCAACCTGGGATTAGTTGTGGTTTTTCTTGGTTTACAAATAGTCACCCCCTAGCCAAGTAATGATACCACTAAGGAAAAACTCATATTCTCAAGAAAATTATTGATTGTGAAAGCCACTCTTTTGCACAAGAAAACCATGGGAAAAACCCTCTACCCAATAAGCTAGGACTTCCATGAATTGTCTAGATGTTTTCCTAGTTGGTTGTAACCACACAAGGAAGTCATTTGACTACCTAGGTAGTCCCTTAGTGGCCTCCCCTTGTAGTGCCTACCACTCAACCCAGGCATCGTCAAATTTGTAGACCCCTTTTTCCTAGTTTGGGTTTAGGTTTTCTTACCTCAAATTTGTAGTCAAATTTAAAATGTATCATGCACAAACACTCATGAATGGGTCCCATTAATATTTTGCACCATTAGGTGTGATTGTTAGTTTCCTAGGAAGTGTTATGTGTTTGTAAATACCAACACTTGAGATTCAGTTCATTTTTCACTTATGGGTGCTCTTAGTTCTTTAAAAAATATTCATATGCACTTCTAGGACCTTTATCACTCTCCCGCACTAAGGTGAATGACTACTCAACCCCCATGTGCATCCCCCTTCTTTGGACAAGAGAAATTGTGATTTTCTTACCTGTGTCAAGAGATTTCATGGGTCAAAGCTAGGAACTCAGGATTTCATGGGTCCAATCTATCTCTCCATACCTTTGTAATTATGGGTGGTTGGTTTTCCAACTACCTAGATCCTCTCAATAATTAATTTTGGGGAGGCGGAGAAAGAGGGAAATAATTTCAAATATAATTTTTTGTCATTTTAGTAGGATGGGTTTTTGGCTATGGTTTTTTATTTAACATGCAATGTGATTTCAGAACCCCATACTTGATTCTTGCTTGTGGTATTATGGCTAGTACCAATACTCCACCCTTTAGTTAATCCACAAACAAATTCTCGTTAATTAAAAAAATACCTTTACATCATTTAAAATTTCTCTATCACAATTCAAAAATCATAAAAATATCTATGCCATGACTTACAATGACACTAAGTCATAATTACAATTATAGACTGGCGAAAATGAGGTGTTATGGGTGTTGGAAAAGTAACTAGGTTCGGTCTTCATAGTTATCTTTGTACTTGTATCAAAAGCTAAAAGAAGAAAAATAATTTTATTTGTTCAAGCATGGGTTTCATGCTCAAGTATAAGTTAAGGATGTTCTTCATGCTTCTAAGGATTGTTGAGTTAAGAAGAATATTTATCATATATTAAAGTCTCATTTAGACTCTTTATAACAAAGAAAAATATTATTTTTTTTGAGTCATGTAAAGTCATTTTTTCCTTCAAGACCAATTTGGCCCTGTTGTTGTAAGTTTTTGTCATACTTTAAAAGTTACAATTTTTCTTTAAACTTTTCCACCTTCCTTCAATATTATCCTTGCCTTGAAAAATACCTTCTTTTAAAAATCATTCAATCTAATTATCCTTGCCTTGACAAATACCTTCCTTTAAAAATCATTCAATCTAACCCTTTCCATTGCTAAAGAATGAATTGTCTTTGAGGTTTTTATAAATGTCTTTGACTTATTTTTAATAGTTTTTATTTAAAAGAAATTTAATTTTATAAAATATATTAACTATATATTTTATTAAATTATTTTATTTAAAATATTAATCTTAATTAAAAATATCAATTCAGCCCAATCTCTAAAGTATGAGAACCACATTTTTTGCCATGTTATATATTCCACCTAATAATAACACTCACTAGTTAATTAAACTATGGTCCCACCCCACACTGTCCACACTATAATCGCCATAATCTAAATTTTTCGAGATGTGTGAGTATGAAAATCAATGGTTTTGCGAGGGGACTACTATTCGACTTTTAAACTACCCCCCCCCTCCCCCCCCCAACAAAATGCTTGTACTAACACGTCCCACTCTTTAATTGCAGACCCCCATCCAAAACAACTTTACCAACTAACCCCCACAAATTTGTTTCACTTTTACTATTCTTTATAGTTGTCACCCTTTTGTCGATTGCAGACCCCCCTCTAAAACCATTTACCAACTATCCCCCCACCATTGTAAAACTATTTTTTACATTGATTTAAATTTATAAATGTCAGTGGGAAGGTCTACAAGGTATGAAAACAAATTTCCATATTATAGTATGTATAGCTAGAAAATAATGGAGGGAGCATTTTTGCAGTGGTATTTTTCTTAAATGAGCTTATGGGTGAAAGATAGGAGGTAAGAGGAAACTCAGTAAAATCAGGTAAAATCAGGTAAAATGAGGATGGACTTTCCAGTGCTAGAAAGAAATGTTTCTTCCTTATGGGATAATTTTTACAGAGGTAAAAATAAAATTTTACAGAGCAGGTAAATAATGTTTTATGTTGTGAATTTAAGGAGGAAAGAAATCATAAAGAGGAAAATGCACATGAACATAAAATTTGGATAAATTCTTATCCGAAGATTTTACAAAAGTCAAAAGGGAAACAAAAATATATTTTACTAATCATGGCAAAACAAGACACAGTTTCAAAAATGGAAAGGAAATTAGTCGATGGTTTTATGAAATATGCATATGAAAATTATTTATTCATAAATACATAAATTCAGGGAAAAACAAGACATGAATTTCAAAACAAGGCATGGGTTTCAAATAATGGATGGTTTTACGAAATAAACTCATTTGAGGAAATATTTTAAGATTTCATTTATGAAATGCATGAAAATAGAGAAATATGAGTTTATAGGTTGTAAAAATATTTGGGAAATATTTTATCAAAATATTTTCCTCCCAAATATTTCACGACAATGCTAAGCACTTAAAAGATAATGAAGACAAATATTGGACAAAAAGGTAAACATGTAGTTTGGTTTACCTCCAAAATGCAAAAAAATCCTTCATCAACTAGGTGGAAAAACATAAGCAAACATGAGATTATTTTTAGCTTTTAGACTTAGAAATAGCAGTCAAAGGGGCAACTAGTTGATACAGGTGGCAGAGTTAACCAAGTTTGAAGGGTAGATAATAGATTTTTTGAAAACACATTTAGCCACTACAAATTTCAAAGCAGAGGACTAGCATCAGTAAATCAGTTTTGGATTTAAACGCAAATTTTGAGGCAACACTTGAGCAGTTAGTCCCAAGGATAAAGGCAGCTAATTAGCAGTCAATGAAACAACCTCATATTTCCAGGGTAGAATCTTAAACAACTTCAGATTTCTTAGCAGAAGAATCAGAAACTAAAAGATCACTCCCAAATTTAAAAGCAGGAGACTTTCTGCCATTTCCATATTTTCTGCAACACATTGTACTTTTAGTTTATTTGATAAGGTTTGTTTCCTATAGAATAGTGAAAGTTTGAGGAAGATGTTTTCTTATATATTATTTCAATTTAATTGTAAAGGGGTTGGATTTTGAATCCATAACCTTTCCATTTTTGTAAATACTTTTATTATGGGAATTTAATTAAAGTATTATGGCTTTAGTTTCATGACAGAAATTATTTTTCATGTATGTATTTTCCTATTATTCCATAATCTATTTTTGTATATGTTCAAGGTAATATAGGACTTAGGGGAAGGCTAGGTTTCAATATCAACCTCTCTGATAGCCCACTGCAAAGTTATCATCTACATTGAGCTAATTAAACGGTCCATTTAAATTAGCTCCTATACATCATTTAAGTGTTTCCTTTTGTCACCTCTTGAATGTATATATGTTTGGATGTACAATTCTTCTACATGCATCTACCATATTTAGTTGATTAAGTATTCAATATTGATACATAATTATCTGATTTATCGTTTATTCATCTACCATACTCTCTAAAGTATGTTATTCTATCAAAGCTAGATGTTGGCACTTTGATCAAGTTTCTGCAAGAGAGGGATTTATTTCTGAGCAGAGATTGGATATTCATCAGCAACTACCTACATAAACTAATAAATCTAGTCATTGTGCTTCAAAGGTTGTTGTCCAGGGATAGTGAACAACGTTAAAAAAGGCCTTGTAACACTTTAGGGAGCCCCCTATGGTTCAAGGGCTAGCTTGAACCTAAAGTTTGGTCGCGTTGGTTTCTCAGTGTAGTTTCGCAGCCAAACACTGCCTTCAAGAAACAGATACAACACCTTCCATGATAATTCGGCCCAGTTGGGACACCTTTTTACTCTCCTGGATGACTATATATGGAGGAGACTTCATCCTCATTTGATATATAAAAACAAGTTCGATCTCTATACAAGACAATAAGGGAAGAAGAGTGAAGGCCAAGGAAAGAAGAGAAACTCATGGAAGAAGAAGAAGACATGAATGTTTTGACTTGTTTTCTCACACATGCAAAGTATCTAGGGTTTCTGTGCAAGTTGCAAGGACGAGGATTGCAAATCCGAATTTCAAATTTGAGATAGAGGGATGAAAATTTAACTTGGAGTAGATTTTACTTTGTGAAATTTGACATGTTTAAGGGTTTAATTAGTGCTTGGATGAGCTCTTGGTCTTTGGGTCTTAGATGTAATGTGAATTTTTCTCCTCTATAGTGTGTCACACATAAAATTGATTTTCATGCAACATAGTGTGTCACACCAAATTTTGAGTCTCCATGAGATGATGATAGTTTCTTGTTAATGATATTACCCTATGAGAGAGTGATTTCTTCCTAATTGATATGTTCTTTTGTTTAAGAACTCATTAGAATACTACTTATTTGCAAGAATATATTTTTGGTTACAATTGGTTTCTAGTGCTTTAATGCTCAGTTCAAAGTGCTTCGATGACCAAATTGAGTAGTGATCCAACTACCATTGGCTCATTTGTTAACAAAAACTCCAAATTAATTATAATAGAAGTGCACATGCATTGGTTCAAAGTATTCCAAATTCCCTCGAAAGGATATGATTGGACAAGACAATGTAATAAGTCAAAATCAACCATATCTTGTATAAGGTAAATGGATATGCATGTGGATGATTAAAAGTATTCCAATGGTCATCGAATATGATGTAAACAACTAGGATGATGTGAAAAGTCAAAATCAAACCATCCACTTCTTTAAAAGGTATAAAATAAAACTCAACAACTTATTTTGCATCAATGGTCATATAACATATTTAAACAACTAAGACAGGTTCACAAGTAAGATCAATAAATATGATTTACCTAAGGGAAATGCCTTATGGATTAATTATAGTGTACAAGTGAGCATTTTCAAATACTACCAGTCATCTAATAAAAATTACAATGCATAAGTGAGCATTCTAAAATAACTCCACTCAAATAAAAAGTGTGTTGTATACACAACATAATGTCAATCCATCCACCACAAATGGTGGACCCTCCCAAAATTTCCATCTTGCACAAAGGAAAAGTTTGTATATAGACCAAGTTGCCAATATGCCTATAGAAATTGATTTGATTGACCACTTGCAATTGTTTTTGCACAACTTGATCTAAGCTCAATCCAAGAAATAAAAAGATCATATGTATATTTTAGATGCACCAGTAGCTCCAAACTTAAGTGGTGGCAATCACATCCAATGACATTGAATTATCAAATCAATTCTCTCCGCCACAACTTCATTACACAACTTCCATGTTTGTTTATATTATGCCACAACTAACCACCCAACTAAACCAAGAAAATTTTTTGTTTCTTTGCATAGAGGTTTCACCAAACAATGATCATCCACTAGCATCAACACATGAATAATTAGTGCTCTCTCTCTCTGACATCTGTGTTGCTGCAACAACTCCCTGTATCTCGCACTATTGCACACCTCTTTGTGCCTTCCTGTACTGGTGCGACACTCCTATTCCTCTCGCACTGGTGCAGCCTACTAGCTCTATGATGTCTCGGGTGCACTATAGCTCTCTCTGTCACTCCATCTGCATCCGTCTCTACCCACTCAGCCAGTCCTACTACTCCTTGTCGAGGCTCCCATAGCAAGGCCTAATCCAAGAGTCTGGGTACCTCAAGTATCCTATCCCTCATCGCCTATAGTTTGCCTGACTACAGCTCGATGTCTCCCTACTTTCGCTCAAGTGGTGCATGTGCTCTCATGGAACAATCATCGTCTATCAAAACTTCCTTATTTGCTCATGCTGGCACTGCCTTAGTCTTGGAAGACTCTCCCTTTCTCTTCTTCCTTGGGCACTGGGTCACAGAATGACCCATCTCCCCACATTGGAAGCACTTGATCTTGGAGAGATCTTTCTTCTTCCGCTTCTCCTGCTTTCCCTCAAATGCTAGGGCCACATCTTCCTCCTCTTGCTTGCTTTGATCCCCTTGCTATTGTTACCCATCTTTGACTGCCATCTAATCTCTTCCTGGCAAAGAGATGCCCACATCTCGTCCCAAGGTGGAAGTGTCCCTCTGCCCAGTATACTCTCAACAAATACTTCCCATTCTTCTGAGATAGCATTCAGGGTTGTCCTCACCATCAGCTCATGATCTGCTGTCGCCTCTATAGCAGTCAACTGATCTCAAATCTGATTCAGTCCTCTGAGGAAGATGTCAATCGGTTCTCCCTTCTTCATTTGACACGACCTCAACTGATTCTCAAGTAGCATTCTTCTCTGCACAGAAGTATGTTGGTACAGGTTCTTGAGAGCCTCCCACATCTCAACTACCATTTCCTTCTCAGTTATATGTGGTACCACATGATCCTTGACCCCGTCAAGGATAATGCACTTGGCCTTCGCCATCACCTCTTCGTACTTGTCATTATCATTGGGGTCCACTGGGATAGCTATAACCTTCAAGGCGAAGTTCTTGACACGATTCTTGTCAAGCACTGATAAGCTTCTGGCCTTCCAGACTATGAAGTTCGATGCTTCATCCAATCTATCCTAGTCTCTTACCCCGTGTAGTGCAATGATGCTCCTGTAATGTCCCTTAATAATAAATAATAAATAATAAAATCCCTTAATAATAAAATAATATTAAAATAAATAATAAACAATGAATAAAAATAATAAAAATAAAAATAGTAATAATAATAAATAACCATACTAAAGCTCTAGATAAATATAAATAGAATTAAAACAAGAAAACAATAAAAAGATCACTAAAACTATCAAAAAGAAATAAAACAAGAAAGCAATAAAATTGCATGTAGAGACATGGAGTGTGTGCATGTGGTTCTCCTTCCAATGTTTGCTCTATTTATTACATGGTGAGGAAGATGGGAGGCATTCCATCATTCTAAGATTCTATCATTCATTCTCTTTGGAGAATAGTGTTCTAAGACAAAGGATTCCCTGGCAATAGTATGTTGATTGAGGGCTTGGGGATGGCTAGTTGTAGCAAGATTTTGCGCCATTGAGCCTACGGTTAGGTGGAGATTCATCCCCAAAACCTTGTTGCAGTTAGCAGACTTCTATTGAAATCAGAGGTAAGTGTCTCTACTCATAGTTTTGAAATTTGATGTTAATTAGTGGATAATTGCATGTTGATTATAAATTACTTGATTAATCTAATTAATTACATGTTTATTATGTAACAACCCAAAATAAACATGTAATTAATTAGATTAATCAAGTAGTTTATAATCAACATGCAATTATCAACTAATTAACATCAAAGTTCAAAATATGAGTAGAGACACTTACCTCTGATTTCAGTAGAAGTTTGCTAACTGCAACAAGGTTTTGGGGACGACTCTCCACCCAACCGTAGGCTCAATGGCACAAAATCTTACTACAACTGGCCACTCCCAAGCCCTCAATCAATGTACTACTGCGAGGGAATCCTTTGTCTTAGAACACTATTCTCCCAAGATAATGAATGATAGAATCTTGGAATGATGGAATGCCTCCCATCTTCCTCACCATCTAATAAATAGAGCAAACATTGGAAGGGGAACCACATGCACACACTCCATGTGTCTACATGCAACTTTATTGCTTTCTTGTTTTATTTCTTTTTGATAGCTTTACTGATTTTTTACTGTTTTC
>APFE030287446.1:48890-62507 GCA_000404065.3 Pinus taeda | reverse complement strand
ACTTATGTGATCCATAATATGTTTGTGAGAATAATTTCGGAAAAATCACATAAAAAATCATTTGTCGACGTGTTTCGAACCAACCAGTGCGGTTCATCGTCAAGACAAGTTGAAGATTTATTATTTATTATTTTTATTATTATTATGATTATTATGATTATTTATTATTTATTATTTATTATTTATTATTTATTATTTATTATTAAGGGACATTACATACTCTCCCACTTTAAGGAACTTCATCCCGAAGTTAAGTTGAATTATTTAACATTTTATTTTGTTATTTATTACTTCATGTTGCCAACACCCTCTGCTGAACTAGTATAACCAGCAGGCATTGAAAGTTTCATAACACCCAAGAAATCCCAAGGAATCTCTGTCCTTTTTCCCACTTTCAGAACCAGACATAAGCCTCCCTGGTCTGTATCCTAGTCCAAGGCTGGCCCTAAGGTTCGCGCCCGACTCAGACCTCATCTGCCCCAAGGCAGGCATCTGGTACAATACTCAATGACTCTGAGCATCTCGCAAGGTTGGCCCACTCCCTCCACAACTACTAAGGTGCACAGCCCCAGGCATTGATGTCCTTACACCCACACCAGACTTTAGCATCCCAATCCAATAACAGGCACCTAGCCTAGAACATCAGGCACTTAGCCTCCTCAAGATGGTGTCATAGCCCTTCACGAGTTATCCATCAAGAGCTATACAAGACAAAGGAACCACTGGCATATGTAGGGTTGATTGAGTTTGTCCCCAGCCCATATGGTGTTACTTATTCTCCCTCGTGTGTATGGGCTAGCACGAGATCATCAAATAAATCGGCCCTCTCGGCCCATTTGTGGAGTCTTGTCAATCATCACACCTCAACATGCAACCTATGCATTAGCTATACCATCATAGTATCATAGAAAATAATCCACATGCAAAGTCTTGCATGTCATCATGTAACATTCATCATTGTTAACCGCAACATTATGAATAATAACGAACTACATGCTCATTCATGTCATAAACTTGTACGCAACTATCACATGCTTCACCTCATGAAATACCATCATAAGTTAGAACATCAATATATTTGCATCATAGAAATACATGACTTCACATAATAAATGAACCATATGTCAATAAACCTCATATTATAGAATCATAATTCCTATGCCACGTTATGCATTTCATATCCATCATGAGTAAAAAAAATACCTATCATCACATAGTAAATGAATATGTCAATATACCTTGACATAACATCATAATGCCTATGCATTTCATCATCATCATAAGGATACATTATCACTATTGTAACAACTATATAAATATGAACCACATGTTCATGAGATTGAGTTGAAAATTGTATTTGTCTAACAAGTCCGTTATCAACAACGAATTTTTTCACTTTGCTCCTACATGAAATTGCTAGCGTCAACATTGCGAGTTGAGGTCTAATAATATGTAATACGACACAGTTCATGCAATTATATTGTGCATAGTGCGTGGGATTTGGCATGGTCTTGATATGATCAATGGTTACCTGTGAAGTGAGATTTGACTGAAGGCAACCATGTAATGTAATTAAAGAGAAATATCTTAATCCACATCCAAATGCTAAGCACCAAAGGAACCATAGGAAGCATTGTGGAAAATAGAGTGTTTTCCGCTGATCACTCCAAGGGACAGAGAAACTCAGGGAGGTTCACCAAAAGCATATGCTTGCTAAAAAAAAAAAAAATCGCTTCAAATACAAGCTTCAGCACCGACCTCCGACTTTCATATAAGAAATCTTGATATAAAATCAAGTAAAGTTGACCCTAGGAAAGTTGGTCCAAAATAGGGGGCTCCTCATTCAGTCCTCCGAGGAATATGTCAATCGGTTCTCCCTTCTTCATCTGATATGACCACAAATGATTCTCCAGTAGCATTCTTCTCTACACATAAGTATGTTGGTACAGGTCCTTGAGAGCCTCCCACATCTCAACTATTGTTTCCTTCTTAGTTATATGTGGTACCACATGATCCTTAACCCCGTCAAGGATAATGCACTTGGCCCTCGCCATCAGCTCTTCGTACTTGTCATTATCATTGGTGTCGACTGGGATAGATATAACCTTCAAGGCGAAGTTCTTGACACAATTCTTGTCAAGAACTGATAAGATTTTGGCCTTCCAGACCGCGAAGTTTGATGCTTCATCCAGTCTATCCTGGTCTCTTACCCCATATAGTGCAATGACACTCCTCTACTTCCCTCCTAGAATTTCTCTATTCAACTCCTCTAAGTCTCTACTTCCTATCTGGAAGTTCTCTTCTAGACTCCTTATGAGTCCTAATTTCCCTCCTGGAAATCCCTATACCGTTTGTCGAGATTCCCCCTACTCTAATCGCCTTATGCAACTACATTGATGATCCAGGTTCCTCGGCTAGAAACCCTCGGTAACAACTCCTCTGGCCCTGCTCTGTTAGGTATTGTTCTGACTATAGTACCTCACTAGCTCCACTCTGCAATATTTATGCAGCCTTCTAGACTCCAGCAACTGCCTCTCTATGAACTGTGTCAGCCCCTCTCTGCGTCATCCCTCTGGCCCTCTGCATCAGCAACGTTGGCCTCTTTGAGGCTCTGCATAGCTCCCGGCTTCTTCTGCGTTGCTCTGGTTAGCTCTATGTCACACTGCTTGGCTTCTACCCTACTAGAAACAGCTTCTGTCACCTCGAGACAGTTGTTTTCTGCTGCTATTGCTCCACTCGGCTGATGTATTTTAGTCCTCCTATGATCTGCAACCTCACTCTGATACCATGTTGAAGTTTCTAAGTTTACTTAGTTTAGAAACCCTTCATGCACTTTTTCTTATTTATTCCTACCTACTTGTTATTTTTCTTTAACAAGTTATTTACAAAGTAATTACTGAAAATAAACACCAGTGCATTCTCAACATATTACAAAACAACAACTAAAAGAAACCAGAACAAACACACCACATGACACCATTATTTTTGGACCAATGTCCCTAGAAAAACCCGATGCGAGAAAACCGGTGCAGCTATCTGAGGGTTTTATTATTAAGCAATATCATAGTACAATCTGGGTGCCGAAACTGGCCTACCCAACAGAGAACTTCCTTAGCAGCTATACCTCACAGTTTGAGAGAAATCTCCTGGCAGAAACCTTGGAAAATCCTTCTGGTAGTTTCTCAGCACAAAACTGCTCTACGAACCCCAACGTCTACCCAATTTGGACTATGTCAGCCCCTCTCTATCTCATGTTGGCCCTGTGTTAGCCCCAGGAGGCCCTGCGTCAACTTTTTGGGCCTCTGCATCAAACACACTAGCCTCTCTGGTGCTTCGCGCATCACTTGAATGCCTCTGCATGGCCCTGCATGAGCCCTTCTTGGCTCTGCGTCACCCTCCTTGGTTGCTGCACTGTTCTCCCGGCACAATCTCTGCCTTCTCTGTTTCTCTGTACTCAATACCCCTTAGTTGCTCTCCCAATCACTGATTCTATCTCTCTTAGCAAACCCCGCTCTAGAGAATAGAATGACTAATCATATGGTGTGTTCTCCAAGTGACCCTCAAGCCTCCTCTTATACTTTTCCTGTTGACATCTCAATGGCCGAGATTAAGTCCCTAATCAATGGATAAGATTAGATCAACCTTTATCCATGTTATTTGGACCATTCTAACACAAATTCATATTAATACACATTAATATTTTATTTTCCCTAAGTTTAGACTTAGGGACTCCATTAAAAATAAAAATTATTTTAATATCTCCTGATCTATTTAGAATCTACCCAAACCCTTTCTGGGTATTGGATATATCATGTACCCCAACCTCTCCACCAAATTTTGTGGGTAGAGCACATCCAATGCTACCACAAATTAACAGATATTTCCTATATTTGAGTAGACATTGTTATCTGCATATGTGTTAGAGACAATGAGATGCTAGATATACTGAAAGCATGTCACGATGTGCCATGTGGTGGAAAATTTTAAAATAAGAGGATAGCTTATAAAATTATCCAACTAGGATACTATTGTCCAAGCATCTTTAAAGAAGTTGGAATATATGCCTACTTTTGTTGGCATTGATGTGTGTTGCAGTCTTGTAGATGTGTTTTTGGTTGAAATTGATGCTAGCATAGGAGCATGAGTTGCAGGAGAGTTGTTTAGCACATGCATGTTTGGTTGTAGGTGGTTTCTACATGGATGATGTACTGCATTGGTTTTGGCATACTAGCATGGATATGTGAGGATGGAGCAGTGATTTGTAGGTGTTGCATAAAGAGTGTGGGTAGAGGATATCATGGACCTGATGATCATGTTGTTGTTGTTGAGTTGGATGGTGGTGTCTTGCACTTGCCTTGATGATCAATTCTGTAGAGGCATTGTGTGTTTAATAAAGTTGTATTAGAGATGTGATGTTGATTTCTGGTAGCATCAGATGTGCTCTAAGTCTCAAGTTTTGCAGGGAGGCTTGGGCACATGTATTCCATAGAACCTAGAAAGCGTTTTGGGAAATTCCACCGGGAGATAGTTTTATTAAAATAATTATTTATTTTTAATGAGACCCTAAGTCTAAGCTTAGGAAATTAAAATAATTAATGGGCATTAATTTAACTATGGGTGTAACTTCTAGAAGAAGACGAGGATCAAGTAGAAATGATATTAGCCATTAATTATCTTCTAATCTAGGTCATTGAATCTTAACAAAAAGACTATTTAAGGAGGCTTGAGGGTCATTTGGAAGACACGTAGAGAGTTCATCAATCATATTGAATTGCTAAAGCTAGAGGTAGCACAATGATTTCTAGTTATCACGCAGAGAGGGGCAAAGAGAGTTTTTTCTAGAGGATCTTCTCTGGAGCCAAGAATACTCAACAGAGAGGTAGAGAGACACACAGAGGAGGCATCGTTGAGACAAAGAGGGTGATGCAAAGCCAGGAAGCACTCACGTAGGGCCCACACAAAGCAGTGTAGAAGCCTTCTATGCAGAAGTCTGAATTAGCTAGAGAGATGAATATTCCTAGATGGGAGGATTGAAATCAGCTCTAGAGAGAAAATTGACTCATAGCAGAGGTGACATAGTGCCTAAGAGGTTGATGCAGGCCTGCGAAGGGGCATCGCAGAAGTAGTTGGGGAACTCATTGGTTCAATTGTCATATCAGTCTGGACTTGTAATGTAGAGTGAGGTAATCTCACTAATTTCTTATTCCAAGTGATATTATCTATACTGGATTGCCAACAAGGCATCTAAAGATTGTGTTCAGAAATAACTTCTGCTTAATAATAAAAACCTTCAGATCTGCTGCACCAGTTTTTCCACATTGGGTTTTTTTTGGGGACATTTTTCCAAAAACAATTGTGTCATTTTTTGTTGTATCTTTCTCTTGTTTAGTTTCTTGTTTTGGAACATTATTTAAATGGTGTAGGCTGTAGTGTATGTATTTCGATGTTTGTCGTAGGAAACAACAAATAACTTATTCATGTAAATCTAACAAGTAGGATAAATATCATCAGTTGTTGCAATGGGGATTCCGGTTTGAGGAGTGTTCACATGGTATCATAGGAGTGCAGGTGAGACAAGAAGAACAGAGCTAGAGAACCCATCGTTGAACAAAAAAGGAGATCGAAATAGCTATAAGAGGTAGCAGTTAGAATCCCCAGGGATTGATTTGTCCAAGCCAGGAGGGCCGAATTTTCGAGGCAGTATCTCTCTGAGTGAGTCGACAGAGAGGAAGGGCTTCTAGATCGAAATATTGTCGTGGCAAATATAGAAGCGCTAAGTCTCAGCGTGAGGAAGAGCTAGTGGAGCACATTTTTTTCAGCAGGCAGATTGCTAAGCTGAAAGACGTCAGAAGAGAGAGGAGAAGCACAGTGAGGGAATTTTACCTCACTAGACTTCCCGCCAAGAAGTCTATTTTCTTATTGCAACAGCAGTAAGAAGCAGAGAGGAGCAATTCGACATTTTCATGGCAAAGATGGAAACCAGTGAGCTGAGAGATCAAGACAGGTTGGATGGGCATTGAACTATTTCATCTGGAAGGCAAGGATGTCATTCCTTCTACATGAGCATTCTCTCAAGACCTATGTCGACAACGTGGTGGTTATGCATGCATATCCAGATCCGCTTAAGAAGTATCGAAAAAGAATGGTGAAGGCCAACAGGATGAGCCTAGATGGAGTAAAGGATCACATGGTTTTTCATGTCATTGGTAGAGGGACTGCTAAGGAGATGTGGGATGTCTTAGCGACGTTGTATCAAGGATCTTCTGAGCAGCAAAAGATGTACTTAGAGCAAAAACTGAGATCTGCACAGATGTAGAAGGGGGAGTACCTACATTTACTCCTCACGAAGCTTCAGGAGACCTAGGACGAGTTAGTAGTTGTGGGGTCTACACCTCAAGGGTTTGATTTGGTTAGACTGGCCCTAAATTCAGTCTCATAGGAGTGGCAAGTCTTTGTCCAGGTATCCTGGGCAAGGCGACTTTGCCAAATTGGGATGAGATGTGGGAAACCCTTAAGCAAGAGGAGCTAAGGAGAGACTTGGTCAAGTGTAAGCTTGATGGAAGTAGTAGCAGTGGGTCGAAGCCCAAGGAGTAGGAAAATAATGCATCCCTTACATCCAAGGGGTAGCAGGAGCAACAGAGGGGGAAGAAGGATGTCTCAAAGATCAAATGCTTCAAGTGTGGTGAAATGGGCTACTATGCAACATAGGGTCCTCTCAAGAAGAAGGACAAAGATGAGAAGCATGGTCTGAAGGTTGCACCCGTGAAGATTGAGGAGGAGTATTTTTACATGTCAGTTGAGATACCTCTAGGAGGGAGGTGGGCTAATTTGGAGTTGTAGTTCGAAAGTGCTATAGATGGGTAGGATCCTTGAGGAGCCCACCTCACGGATCAATTCCTTTCTACCAGAGCCCAGATCAGTAGTAGAAGGATGGACTAAGTGTCATATGGTGCAGAGTGTTGGAGTGACAGATGCAGTGGCTAGAACGCCAAGTTTGATCAATGTAGTGCAGAGTTGTAGCAATGCAGGGAGGCACAATGTAGTAGCAGCAGCAACACAGTGGCTTTAGAGGGATAGCGTGGGACTAACAGATATCATATCTTCATCATCGAGAAGCATCTACCTTGAAAACTTGTTCAGTAATTTGGGATTTTTTTCGTTGTTGATGCAGTAGCAGCAGTAGTTTGTAGTGCAGGGGCAGTTGGCAGTGCCAATTCCAGCAGAAACACGAATGCAGAAATTCAGAGGGAGTTGTAGTACGGATGTAGTTTTGACAGTGATAGTGTTAGCAGTAGTACAATTGCAGCAGCACAGTAGTTGGTGGACAGAATGTCAGACATTAGCAGTGCATAGAACAATGTTATGAAGTCAGGGTGATGCTTTAGTGGGAGGCACATTCCTCGCTAAGAGGGAGTGTTGATTTATGGTTGCAACGTATGTGCTCTAAGTCTCAAATTTTGTAGGGGATTGGGCACATGTATTCCAAAGAACCCAGAAATATTTTTTGGAAATGCCACCCAGAGACAGTTTTATTAAAATAATTAATTATTTTTAATGAGATCCTAAGTCTAAACTTAGGAAATTAAAATAATTAATGGGTATTAATCTAACTATGGGTGTAACTTCTGGAAGAAGACGAAGATCAAGCATAAATTATCTTAGTCATTGATTAGCTTCTAATCTAGGTTGTTGAATGTCAATGAGAAGATTATTTAAGGAGGCTTGAGGGTCATTTGGAAGACACGCAGAGAGATGATCAGTCAGATCGAATTGTTGAAGTTAGAGGCAACGCAATGATTTGTAGTGATCATGTAGAATGGGGCAGAGAGAGTTTTGGTTAGAGGATCTTCTCTAGAGCCAAGAATACTCAACAAAGAGGCAGGAGAGACACACAAAAGATGCAGCGCAGAGGCCAGAGAGGGTGACACAAAGCCAGGAAGGGCTCACATACGGCCCACGCAGAGCAACGCTGAAGCCTTCCATGCAGAACTCTGAATTTGCTGGAGAGATGGATATTTTGAGTCGATAAGGCTAGAATCATCTCCAAAGAGAAAAGTGATTCATAGCAGAGGTAATGCAGTGCCTTAGAGGTTGACACAGGCCCACAGAGGGGCAGTGCAAAATTTGTTGGGGGACTCGTTGGTTCAGCTTCTGGATCAGCCAAGACTTGCAATGTAGAGTGAGGTAATCTCACTAATGTCTTATGCCGAGTGATATTCTCTGTATTGGATTGTGAGTAAGGCATCCAGAGATTGTATTCAAAAATAATTTATGCTTAATAATACAAACCCTCAGATCTGTTGCACCGGTTTTCCCGCATTGGGTTTTTTCTGAGGACATTTGTCCAGAAACAACTGTGTCATTTGTGTTATATCTTTCTCTTGTTTAGTTTCTTTTTTCGGCATATTATTTAAATTGTGTAGGATGCAGTGTATGTATTTCAATGTTTGTCGTAGGAAATTGCAAATAACTTGTTCATGTAAATCCAACACGTAGGATATATATCATCAGTTGTTGTAGTGGGGATTCAGGTTTGAGGAAATTTCACAATGGCCTCCTTTATCATGTTGATTGATCATGTTGCTATATACAGGTGTTGCTTGTGAGTTAGAGTCAAGGAGGCCTGTTGATTAGGTCTCCATGTCTTGGATTAGGTGCACATGTGGATGATATGATATATAAGCCTTGAAGAGGATCTACAAGTGTCATACGATATTTGATTTGGTTGTATAGGTGTTGGAGGACGTCTGACAGGTTCTGGAGTTGTATACTTATGGCAGAGTTGTTGTGGAGTAGGTTGATGGCCAGGTTTTAGCATATTTGTTGGTTAGCATCCAAGTCAACATAATTTGACTTATGATGATGATGGTGATGTGGCAGTGACTTGGTGAAGTGTTGCAGAGGTGTCAATGGCCTCCAGAGGTCCTACTGAGGCTTTTCAATCTCTAGAAGAAGTTTGTGTAGGATATGAGGCAATTTCATTGGTTTTCTACCATCCTCTACCCCAACCGCATGGAGCTAAGCTTGTGCATGTAATTGAAGGGTTCAAACCGCATGGAAGAAGGTATACCCATGCATTTTTAGTCAAGATCCATCAATTTTATGCATGTGGTTGATATTTTAGCTAGAATTTCTCTAGATTCCCCGCACATCTCAGCAAATTTTGGTATTGTGGCAATGTTCTTGATCAAAAAATTTCATTATATGGTCAGAAAAGGTATGGGAGCTTCTAGAAATTTGTTAAACTTGAAAATATCTATTATCTAGTGGAGAAGAGTGGCTTGATCATGTCAAGGAGATGGGTCCTAGCAAATTAAAAAGTATGAAAAGAATTGTTGAGTGCTCCATAGCCTATAGAATTTATGGAGTTAACCATCACAGAAAATTGATAAATAGAACAAGGTTTGAGTTCATTTGATTGGTTTCATTGAGTGTGAGAGCATGCCATTGTGAGGGGAATTGAAAGTGAGTTGAGATTATAGTAGTTGATCACATATTTTTGCAATGATTTATCATAGTGTTGTATGCAAAAACCAAATATATAATTGAGAAGTAAATTAAAAGTTTTTGTGTTGTAGGTGGTAGAGAAATAGCGTTTGTGGTGTATTAGAGAGCAAAGTTTTGGTGTGATAAGAAGAGAAGAATTTCGCTCCTCCAAGCAAATTTTTTGATTCATATTTTATGTGCAGAACGATGGTGTTGTTGGGTTTCTCATGTTGTGCAAATTGAGAATCTAGTTTGAAACATTTATGAAACGTGGTTCGCATGGAGGAAGTGAAGGCATGGAGGTTTCAAAATACATAGTGATTTTGCAGGTTCAGTAGAAGGACTATATTTCTCCATGCAATACGATTTGGATAGTCCAATAAGATCTGGGTGATAATCATTGGTTTTTGGGGCTTCCAGCGAATAGATTTTCACAGATCTGTGACAGAAATAGATTTCCTATCTGATAGGTGGCAGCATACTGTGAGGGAAGCCAAGTCTTCCGGTTTATGGTTGTAATCTAATCCATGTAAAACTTGTTCAACATATTAATATAATAATAGAGAAACGCAACAACAGCGGGGTATTTTTCTCCCAAAATGGTTTCCACTAGAAATACTTGTGTTCTTGTTTGTGCATGCTTGTGTTGATGTTTCTCATGGTTATTATACTTTGAGTTTATTATTTCTTTCATATTCAGTTTATCTAATGTTGTGAATTTGCATGGCTATTTGATATTGTGGTAAAAAGATTTAAAATTGATATAAATTCCATCACTATTGATTCAACCCCCCCCCCCCCACCCAGTAGTGATCTAGTTTCCAACAACTTAAGCATGGTTGGAAAATAAGTGATAATTGGATTCCTACACTAACTGGGGATTCTATCATCTCCTAGATGCTCTCAGCCCCATTATCTCTTGGTCCTCCTTATGGTTCACCTATCCCTAAAATCATTAAAATAATATTTGAATAAATAACATTAATTAAGAACCCATCCTTGTACTCTTTCAATCCCTACAAAACTTTATTAAGATTAAGTTCAAATAATTTTATTCAAACCTTAGTTAACCCAATCTAGTATTAATTAAAAACCGAAAAACTTCGATATATAATATTAATCTAGCATCAAAATTTAGGAACATCATTAGCATATATCTTAATAATTATTAAATTAATAAAGAGAAAAATAATAAACATTCAATTAGTAATATATAGAAGACCAAATTATTTTCATTATTAAATTACATGTTTTAATTATAAAACAAAAATCTTGCAACATTTAAAACATTAATGTTAGTACAAAGTAAATTTAACATTAATAATCTTAATGTCAACAAAACTAATTAATACAAAAACTTTTAGTTAATGGACAAATAACATTATAATATTTGAATAAATAACATTAATCGAGAACCCATCCTTGTACTCTTTCAATCCCTAAAACTTGTATTAAGATAAAATTCAAACAATTTTATTTAAACCTTAATTAACCCAATCTACTATTAATTAATGTCAACAAAACTAATTAATACAAAAACTTTTAGTTAATGGACAAATAACATTATAATATTTAAAATTATAATATTATTAATGTTACATTATAATACTTGAATAAATAGTATTAAACAAGAAACCTTGTACTCTTTTAATCCCTAAAACTTTTATTAAGATTAAATTCAAATAATTTTCATTTAACCTTGGTTAACCCAATCTAGTTATTAATTAATAAAACTAATAAGCATACAAATATCAAATAAACTAATAATCATCAATAAAAAGATAAACTTTTAATAGAAACAAAAATAAAAACTTAATAATAATATTTATTTAATTAAACTAAATTTATTTCTTAACATTATCAAGCATGTTGGCTCCATACATTACCGTCCCAACCCTCTCCTCTACTTATTGCCCCATCAATCTTTGACTTTTTCACACATCTGTTCCTAATGATGAACCACAGAGGCTGGTTCGAAGTGTCGATACAATAAACATGAATGTGATGACTCCGGAATACATCACTACACAAAATACAGATCGCAAAAGCCTCAAATAGATAACTTAAGCATCTTAAGGATGGTGGTAGAAAAGTCAATTTTCCAATTTTCGTCTAAAAAAGTTTGTTGAAGATGGAAACTATGGTCCAAAAGTGTTGTGCAAACAAGGAAAGACTATTGTATCATCATGGATTAGTGAAATTACGTGTTTTAGATTAATTAAGTTAAAATAAACCTGGAATGAGTTTTTACATAGGAATCAGTTTAGGGTTGAAGAGGCTAGGGTTAAAAACCCTAATGAGGAAAACCTTGACAATGAGGAATAACATGTTGATGAAAATAACCTTAAAACACCAGTAACCCTACTCCTAAAGTGCAAGAGAATGTGGAACATGAGAAAGGCCCTCAAATCCAACAACAACTTGAAGAAAATAAGTTATAAGAGTAGGGAGAACAAGAATTTCAAAAGGGAAAAGGATCACCACCTTCTGTAGAAAGTTTTGGCTTAACTTATTTGGGTATAAAGAGGAAAAGTAGCTCTAAGGTTGCATTGATATCTTGTAGCAAGTTAATAAGGAGAATGGCGCAATTATTCAGAGAATCCTATGGAGAGACTTCTAGCTTAATCGAGCCAAAAGAACCACCTAAGAAAGTTAAGACCAAATATTAGAGACTCAATGAGGAAGCAACGGAATAGGTTAATATTGAACAAGATTAACAATTTCAAGAAGAACAAGGGGTTACACCAAATATGTTTACACTAAATAGACCCTCCAATTTCAAGAATAGTAAGCTTGACATCTGAGGCTCGACCTGCCATGGTGAGACATAGAGAAACAATTGTGCATACTCATATGGCTAAGGGGTATTGGACTTGGCCAATGGCTAAGCCATGATAATTATTTCGTGACGCGCCTCCAACTAGCTTCATAATTTACATCTGTAGTGGTCGACACCTTGATTCCTTTGTAAGGGAGTCTATTTATCAAGTGTATGGTAGTGCCATAAATAGAGTGCGACTAGTCTAGCGAAAGTTTGACATTGTGGTACCTACTAACGAGGTACTTGGATGCTTCCTCTTTCATTCCTCGAATATATAAAACTTGAGGGGTGTTGAGGATGTCACGAATTTTGGCATTCTCTAAGTGGTCTATGCAATCATTCCACTCGTCTCCCATTTTGTCCCACTTGAGGTAGGCTTCAAAGTGATTTTCCCATGCAAACTCGTCAACTTTCGCTTGCCTTGTATTTTGCAAGCATATATCAAGCTCCATTTTACCAGAAAGGTCAAAACGAGCTTTGGTCTGGGGCTCTACCGTAATTTATTCTTCATATGTTCTGGATTTTATCTTCGTCATGGAGAAGTCGTTTAGGAATTTCTCTATGCGGAGGAAATCTAAGAGCTCTGGATCCAAAATTACAGGCTTGGGTATATCTGGAATGTCCTCAAGGTCACAGGGGATATCAATGGGAATTTCAAGTAATATATTTAACAAACTCAACCACTCCTTGATTTGTATATATGTGGCACTAAATGCACCATCATTGTCGATTGATTTTTTTTCGTTTGGAATGTCTCTTCATCTTTCAATGGATTTTCTTATCATCATTTTGTTCATGCATGCCATCGGTTCACCACCTTTCACGCGGACTGGGCCGTAAATTAGGATTATATTCAAATGAATTTTGGTAAAAATTTTATGGTGGTGGAATGTGTGAAGCATGTGATGTGTTAGGAGCAAGTGGCAGTACTTGATTGTTGTGGTTTGTAGGTCCCTCTTTTTGTTTTTTTCGCAGAGCTCTCTCAAAGTCACGCGAGATAACTCTGTGCGACTGGAATTTACGAACTGCTTTATGGTAAATAGATTTTGTTTTCCTCTGTCCCCATTTCTTTATGGAAACATACTCTACATTGAGGTTCTATTGAATGTTGTTTTCTAAGGCAACTTCTCCCTTTGTATTTTGTTCCTTGATCATCACTGTATTTTCATTGCTTAGAGCCTTGTTTTTCTCTAAGAAGGTTCTGTAAGTCGTCTCCCCGCTCCATAACGATGCTCGGTTTCGCCTTCAAATGTATTCCTGCAATATTAATGGGCCAACCGTTATGTCGGTTATTTTTATAACTACTTTTT
>APFE030287446.1:26049-48763 GCA_000404065.3 Pinus taeda | reverse complement strand
TATCTTTTCGATTAAAAGGATTATAGATAACCTATAGTAATTATCATTATGGAATATATATTTTTAAACAGACACCATTGACAAGAGACACCATTGACAAGAGACTTGAAGAGGTGACCCTATAATGTCTTTAGTTGGATTGCTTTGGATGGTTAGAAGTCTTCAATAAAAAATGGACCAAGCCATGCGACTTCAAGTTTCTTTGGTTTGCCTTTGAACCAACTATCGTACAGTAAGACTAAGTTCATGTCTTGGAAGTGTTTATCTTGAATATTTTGTTCATGTCGTGCTTTTTGTTGATCTTTGTTGATTTGATTATGATATAATGCAAACATTCAATCTTCCTCTAATGGGTGTAGTCAAGTGACGCGTTGTGCTTGTAACTTTGTGTTATACTTTAGTATAGTTGACATAACTTATGGATTTGTTGAGCTATGAAATGGCATGACTGCTTCCTGTCCATAGACAAGATTAAATGGTGTCGGTCTCGTTGATTGTTTGTATGTTGTATGATACACCCATAAGACTACTAGAATTTTATTGTCCCAGTCATTTTTGTCTATATTTCAAATTTGCAGTAGTCCTTTATGCAAAGTTTTGTTGAATGATTCGACTACACCATTTACTTGAGGGTCATATGTTATGGTCTTTTTTTGTTCTATCATAAAGTTCCTTGTGAGTGCTTCAATCATGCCATTAACGAAATGTGTGCCCCTATCACTGATAAGGACCAGTAGGCAGCCAAAACATGTCATTCAAATTTTCCTATATGAATATAGATACTACTTCTTTAGTACATGATGCTATAGGTATTGCTTCCACCCATTTTGTTACATATTAGTTATGATGTGTTTTGCACATGTCCTTTTATCTCTTTTATGGAATGGAAAGACGAAATTGATAACCCATATTTCAAATGGTAGTGATGGAACTATGGAATGTAGCGGAATTTGATTCTTTGGTAAGGGTCGACCCATTCGTTGACATATATCACATTTTTGCAGTTGTTGTCGATAATCACAGACTAGTATGGAAATTTAAGGATTGTAACCTTGACCATTTTCTTTTTTAATAATTGGAATGATTTGTCGCAGTCGTCAAACCATATAAACGGAACATATTTCTTTAAAAGTTCATCAATTGGGAATGTTATGTCGGAATAATTCCTAATAAATTTTCTATAATATCCTATGTGTCCTAATAATATTTTAATTTGCTTTTGATTTATTGGATGTTTTAGATTTAAAATCACCTTGATTTTTGCCATATTGATTTTAGTGTTGTCCTTTCAAACAATGTGTCCCAATAATATTCTGATTGGCATTGCGAAAATACATTTTTTAATACTCAGAAATAGTTGTATTTGTCTGCATATTTCTAGCATTAGTCTTAGCCAATGAATATGATCCTTTAATAAGATGTATATTGTCTAGTCATCAAAGTATACAACCATGGTTTTATAGATGTATTCCTGAAATTCTTTAATAACAATTCTTGAAAATACTGCAGGTGCATTTTTTAATCCAAATGACATCACTCTATATGCAAAAGAACCAAACTCAATAACGAAAGTTGTTTTTCTCGGCCCTCTTCTGCTATGGGTACTTGATTATATCCTGAGCATCCATCTGTAAAGGAATAAAATTCATGTCTTGTGACTTCGTTAATAATCTCTTCGGCAAAGGGAGTCAGGAATGGATCTGTAACTGTTAATTTATTCAACTCTCGGTAATCAACACAAATGCATAGTCTCATTGGATCATGCTTTTTTGGTTGAACGACCATAAGACTTTTGCATTCTAATGTTTTAATGGGGTATATAATACTTGCTACAAGCATCCCTTCTATTTCTTTTTGTAATATGGTTTTGTATTTATGTGCTAATTTTTATGGTCTTTGCTTTATTAGCTTAGCTATAGGAATGAAGTTGATCTTCATTTCTCCCATTTCCTTGACCAACCCTTTTAATATTTATAGTCTCGATCAAATACGTCTTGATACTCTTTGAGTAGGTCTACAAATTCTGTGATTTGTTTCTCTGACCAATAATCACCAAGTCAAGAAATTTTCGGTCGGTCATTAGTTGATATGTCTACTTCGCGTATTTTGATTTCTGCATCCATCCATTCGTGTGCTTTTGATTCATCAAGTGCTTGTTCCACGACTTTTACTTCTTGGTAGGCTAGTGGAAACACTAACTTATCTAATTTTTCTATTTCCTGCTTAGTGATTTTGTATACTAATTATGTTTTCTTATGATTTTCAAGATGTTGCTTATTCAAGAAAAAGATCAGACCCTCAATGGGTGTTTCTTCTATTTCTAAGTGTCTAGCTAGATTTTTCTCTCCGGTGTGGGTTACATAGTTACAAATTACTTAATGATTAAGTAAAGTATGATGATAATTTGGTCCCTCTTTGATGAATTCTTTAATTTTTTGAATTGTGTCTTTCAAATCTGCCTCCTCTGGTTTGAATTCAAAATCTTTAATCAATTTTTCTTTTAGTTCTTTCCATTGGAGTGATTGGCCCCTTACTTCCTCTAATTTATACCATTTATTTGGTAAATCATTTGAAATATTTGGGAACATATGTGGCCAAACATGTTCATATTTATAATCAATTCTTCGCCATTCTGATTCGCACTTTTTAATATGTTCAACGGGATCTTGATCAACACTAAAAGTGGGTATACTTGCTTGCACTGACAAATTTTTCCCTCCAAAACTTTCAATAAATTACGTTTTCATGGTCATCCATTTCTAGAATAGGGATGAATGGGTGTCCCACCATCTTGTTGCTTGACCAGAAAAGTTTGAACTAAGCTTTGCATTCACTCTTTTTCACCAATACTTTTAATTACTTGCTTTATGTGATTGGCAGGAGAGGCTCTTTCTTTAAAACATATATTTTTACTAGAGTCACTTGTTATATTTGTCGGGAATACGGATGGAATCTCTCGAAAATATTTTTCTCATATAATTAGCACTTCTTTAATAGATCATCATGGTCGAATCTTTGATATCAGGATGGCCTGGATTGTCCAGCACTCTTTTGCTTTTGATTCGTAGTTTTTGATCTACCATTCATATATTTCAGCATTTGAATTTTGTCCGATCGAGAGGAAACCCAATTAGAATTTCACTAGAAGAATTTGGTTCGACATTAGCATGTCCATCATGTAATATCTAATAGGGTTTTCTTATTTCAACTTCTTCATCCAATGCTATACCCACGGTTTACCTTCTCGAGGATCTAAGGGGAATGATAATCCTTTTCTTGTTTAATTTTAATTTGATTATGTATTTTTCTATTGATATTAACGCTTTCATTCTTCATCCGCACAGTTGACTAAATAACATTGGATATGCAGGTATTCCATCAACTAGGTCGATGACTTCGAAATTGATTATCATTGGAATGCCCATTATAGATGTCTGAACTTGTCATAACGTGCCAATTGGCTCGATAAATATTTGGTCGGCCAAGTTAGGATAGTTATATTTTCTATGCAAGTTTGGTCGTCCCATATTAATCTATGTCTCCCTAGGGAGAATATTTAGTTGTGATCTGAAATCAACAACAACTTGCTTGACCATGAACCCGTTTTTTTGTAAGTCCACTTATGAATCATGATCTTTTATCTGATTCCCTTGCGAAATTTGTTTGGCATTCCTCTCTCTTTATTTGTTTCCATTATATTTCTTTAACATGTTTAACAAGTCGACAAGACAGGCAACAAAGTGTTCCTCTTTTAAAAGTTCCAGGAATTCCTCCAATAGTAGGTCTCTAGACAAACGTTTTCCTTCATTTTCTTTCATAAATAATTTTCCAACTTGTTTCATTGAATCATTATGATCTTGCATTTTAGGGTATTTTGTCATATTTTTTATTAGCCGAATTACTTGATGGTCTTCGTTAGTCGTCTTATTTCCTGTGCCATGTTTAGTGACATCGTGAATATTTTTAGTATTTAAAATCTCATGCTTTGGAATAGTTTGTAGTAAATTGACAAATCTTTTATTTAGAAATTTTTCTATGATTTTAGGACAATATTCTAATCAGTGGTCACCCGGCCCACACATATTACAAAAACGTAACTCATTCTTATCTTTTCAGGGGCATTCAGTCGAAATATGTCCCTCTTTCCAATAGGTATAACAGTAAAATATTCCTCGTCCTCGGCCACAACCGTGGCATCTGCCATTATATCCACCTCGGTGTCCTCCATAGCCTCCACAACCTCGTCCTCTTCGATTATATGGAGATGAATCTAGGATTTCGGCAATAGTTTAGTATGGTAGAAAACGTGGTAGTTAGCTTTAGCTTTTCCATTCAATGGGAATTCTTGGGTGGAATGTATATTGTCTTTGCAGATTGCACGCCACTTTGGTTTGGAATTCTGTAAGTTATAATGACATTGTTTAGTAGTATGACTAGAAGCAGTTTGAAAAATATTACAATATAATTCAGCTTGTATTCTTCTAACATCTTGATCAAAATAATCTAAAAACTTACAGTTGTCTTTCATGTGACCTTCCATATGATAATTGGTACACCATAATTGATTCTTCTGAAGTGATAGTTGCATTAAATAATTTTGTAATTGTTCTAGTTTATATTCAATATTATTTTTGGTTGGGTCGATAATGGATTGACATTCGTCGTCTTGTTCCATTTTTTTACTAATTTAAGGGCTTCCTCGCATGTTGTGGCTTCATGCATTCATATTGGCCCGTGTATTTTCTACAGTAGGCCTGCGACATACCATTGTACTAGAAAATTCTCGTTGATAGTATACGGTGTTAGTGTCAGTAGTTTATTCCTGTCACCAGTGATCAAATATTCCCTTACAAGGTTTTGTTAGGGTCTCGAGTCAAATTTTTATCATTTCAATAGGTTTTCAGAATAAAATTTGGTCACTGGCTAGTGAGTCTAGGTCTATTGATGCTCCTTCACAATTTTCATGTTTCGGACACTACCATCACTCAGTTGGATGCGCCATCATTAAATAAAACATTATCATCATATTAGTTATGTCACCATGGTCTTCATTCAGCTCAGTGTCTCCATTAGGTCATTAGGGTTAGAGTCATCAGAATCTGTCATTTCATTCATAAATCTGGCAAATGAAGGAGTAAGAATAGGGAATTTACTCAAAGGTTTTGTTTCAAAGTGTAATTTATTTCAAAACATGATGTAATAAGTTAAAATGCTATAAATATGCATTCAAAAGGTTTGCAAGTACATGCTTTTCAAAACAACAACAAGAAAAGTATATGGTGGGCCACCCCACTATAATCAAAGCAAGTCACTTCTCAAAGCTATAAAAGACCATTTTTCTCTCATTCCTCTCATTCATCACATTTTAAAGGGAGCTCTCATCCATAATCAATCATTTCCTCACAAGTTTAGTGCCATACATTTTCAAAAAATCAGTTTTTACCCCCAGTCGTTGTGCTTTTCCTTCAGTCGATATGCTTTTTCTTCTTTTGTTGCTCTTTTCCAAACTGCACGCTACGCTTTTCCTTCAGACGATGCGCTTTTCACAGTGGTGCTACGCTTTGTGGAAAAGAGTTTCTAAGTGGTTGCAAAAGGTATTCAATCTCAACACAAGCTTTCACAAGGGTCAAACAAGTAAGTTTAAGCTCTAACACTATCTTTCACTCAGTTTATCAAGTCTTGTGGTGTGGAACCTTATAATTTGCTACTACGCTATGTTTTTCTTAAAGACTATATTTTTCAATTTGTAAACCCTAAGAATCCCTCTCCTTCTATACCCTAACCTCCTACATACCTAAATACATCCCTAAAAACCTAAACCTTTTCATTTTCATTCCCTAAGACCCATCCCCAAAACCTACCCCTACTCATTGCACTTTTAGCAGTTTTCTCAATTCGGGTTGTATTTAAATTCCCTAGCCCCATACACCTTCATTTTTCCATTCATTTCACTTCTATAAGATACCTTACACCCCTCCCTATCACATAAAATTTTATCACACCTATTCCTACTCCCTAACCCCATCATCCCATTCTTTTTTTCCCTTCCCCTGTTTTTCCCCTGGGGTTTGTTATCACAGACTACTATGGAGGAGGAGAAGAAAACTTGTAATGAGGGTGGGAAAGTGTCAAGGTATGAACCATCAAATTCTTAGGATTTGATGTCATCACCACTTGTCATCAAGTGTTTTCAGCATGTTGGGTGTTTTGAATTTTGTGAGTTGATCCAAAAAGTGTAATATCATCTTGAATTGACCAAATTGTTTGTCACCAACCTCAAGAAAGGTCAAGTCACTATTGCAGGGTAACCTTTACCATCTCAAATGACATCATAGTAGCAGTCACAAGGATACCTAACGTGGGTGAAAAATGGTTTAATACCCAATAATTGGATGCTCAATTGTATCAACCCTACGTCAAGGCTCCATACAAAGATATCATTAAGAAAATATTTCCTTTTGGCCAGATCCTTGACAGGTTTGCACCTTTGATGAAGATCATCGTGAAGTATTTCACTTGTGAGGGGAGATTATTTAGGTTCTACAGCTATCACATCAGACTGTTTATGCATTTTACTAGGGTGAAACTGCTCAACATACCCTACTACCTGTATAGAAGCCTAGACAAGATGACATACAAAGTCTAGCATAGAAACGGTGAGTTACAGCAAAACATCCTCTTTCATCACTCCCTCATAAATATTATTTTCCTTCATCATCTTAAGCAGCTAAACATTGCCATGGAAACATTCATTGAAGCAAAGGTCTTTTTTCCTTCTTCCAACCAACCTACTAGACTTATTTCATCATCAGCACCCTCTACTCAAATAGAAATTGGCTCATCTATTAGGTCTATAGTGAAAAAGAAAAAAGGTGGGGATAAAGTGGTCAAAACTTATCAAAGAGGGAACAAGCTTGTGTTTGCTCCATAGATTGTGGAAGGGGCCAAGCCTTCTACACCAGCACAACAGGGATCATCGTTGCATCATGAGACAGTTTTCCAAGAAGATGAATCTTTTCATCTTGATGTTGATGAGACTAATTTGAAGGCTAATGAGGAGCCTAGGATAGTTGAGAATCCTATGGTGGACAAGGAGAATGAACTCAAATGTCTACAGGACAAATTGACAGAGGCAAATGCTTTGATAGCATGCCTACAGTAGGAAAACATGTAGCTGAAAGTTGATAGAATTATTCAAAAGAAGCACATTATGAAATTGCAAAAGGAGATTAAAGATAAATTAATGATAGAGGTAGAGGACTGAGTTGAACATCAAGAGAAAGTGGCAAGATAAAAACTAAAGACAAAAGGCCTTAAAAAGGCACTTCAGCAACAAAGAACGCAAATCATAGTGAATGAGCTTATTGACAGGGAATTCAATGAAGACAAGAAATATTGGCTAGGAAAAGTAAATTATCATTTGGACAAGCTTCTCAAGAGGGAAAATAGAGACAAGAGGCTACAAAAACACATGGCTTCCCATTATTACACAAGGAACTTGATTTTGAGAGCAAAGGTCAAACAAATGAAAGCAAGGCTAAGCAAAACCTTAGTCCGTCAAAAGGAGAAGGGTAAGCTTGATTTTCTAGTTGATGCATCTATGATAGTGTAGTAAATCATATTAGGACCTTATACACAAATTTTTAGAAGTTTTGGTGAACATTTTGGTCATTTGTAAATTTTTGGTCAAATTTGGCAATTTTTGGCATAGTCGCCCTGCCAAAAGTGTAGCATGGGCCACTCTGCATTTTTTCTAGAGAGCTACAAATGGAAAAACAAAATTCATGGTTGGATATATTTTTGACCCCTACATCAAATTTTGACACCTGGAAGCCCAATTCATCGAATTTTACAGGGGAGAAATGGCAAAAAACCACCTAAAAAACACCTTTCTGTCGTGTTTTTGGAGGCCACAGTACGCTTTTTGACCAACCTTGGGAGAAGTCACTTTTGAGGATCTATACTTCATCATATTAAGTGATTTAGGGCACTATAGATAACTAGACATATAGATATTTCCAATGATATATCATGAGCTCAATTTGCAGTTCAGGAAGGCCTCCAAAAGTGGTCTGTAATCTCACAGTGTGCTTTTCCTCAGCCGCGCTGCGCTTTTTCCAGGAGGCTGATTTTCTTCATCGGTTGACCTAGTTTAACTTTTTACCTATGTAAATGATGTAATTGAGCATGTAATTATGTAATTGAGGTGTAATTATTCTATATGAATGTAAAAATAGGTAGATACATGCAAATTTCACTTGTTTTAGGTCAAATGAATCAGTTTCTCAAATTAAGGGAGAGTTTGTTAACCTCCCTAGTCATTAGGGTTTTGGTTGAGACCTTTGGGGAACAGATCCACAAGTCATGGATTTGACCCCTGAGAGCGGGGAGATGTTGTTTTTGTCTTTATGTATCATTTTCTCAGTCATAGAACAGGTTGGACATCAGAGGAGAGAACTATTGTAGCTTGTACCTGGACATTTTTTGGAAATCAAAGGATACAATTTGCAGTTATTATCTAGGAAATCATGTGCAGTAAGTTTGTGATTTTTTTTCTCTATTATAACTTTATATGAAAGATATTCATCTTCCATTTCCATTCATCAATTCTTCAATGGTTTTCTTTAGAATTTATAAACAGAATTCTTTGCATAAAGCTTTGTTTTGATGGAAATATCATATGAGTTACTTTCTTTCTTGCTTAATGAATTCATGTTTCATGTTGATTAAGACCTCTTGCTTCTTCTAAACATTACACTACACCAAAAAAACCTAAGATCCATCACATAAGTATTGCTACCTTGCTCCTTTATATCTTTGTTGGTGTAACCCTTTGATCTTGTTGACTTAGCTACCTACTTTTTCTCCCTTATCCAACACCAAAACCCTAAATTTTCCAAAACCTACCTGAGCCTAGTATACCTAGCCTAAAATCCTTTCCCATTCTAGTCATCATTGGCTATGAATTCATAGAGATATCCGTCTCTGGTTTACTAGGGCTAGCTGTTGAACCGCAAGTGGATTGAGGTTACCTCATTCGATTTCCCTTCTCAGCCTTGGGATATTGTGGAGGATAAAATTTTGGTGTTGTTGCCGAGGAAACGAGATATCATATCTTCCCTACGAAAGAATGACAAGGATCAGATATAGTTGTTGATGGTGGACAGCAGTCAAACACATATGAAGGTTGAAACCATTCACATGGCGACTCCAAATCAGTTTCAAATTTAATTATTCAAAGACTCAACTGGAGGATGAACCTTACCAACAGAAAAATGAAAGGACAAGATGGGAAGATCAGGTATTCAAGTTGGAATTTCATCCAAGACATCGAGTTCTTTGTTGTAAATTATTTCTTCTCTTTTCGTGAGAATGTCAAGAAGGTTTTCTAGGGTATATTATATTTGAGAAAAGATCCCAGACCCACATTTGATTCCTTTTCTTTGAATATTGTGAATACAAATTCTCCGTACGCCTTTGATCTTGGTCAAGACTCTTCTTTTGAATCTTATAATGACCATCTTCAGCTTGAGGAGCCTCAAGAGATCAAGAGTAATCCTATAGCTTATGTGCATACTCCTACACCTTATAAAATTCCAAATAGATACAAGCCACTCATCTTACCTCCTATACTCCATTATTTCCCTTAAAATTATTACAGATATCTTCCCAGGTTTAATGGAGAATATCGTAACATCACTGCTAAAAAACACATTCAAATTTTGAAAATTTTCTCGGCCTTTTTGAGGTTGAAGAAGATGATGTCAGTATCAGGATTTTTGCTTTATCTTTGCAAGGTGAAGCTAAGAAATGGTTCAAAAAAATTTCGGCTACAAGCATTTTCGATTTCCATCAGTTTGTGAAATTATTCCTTGATAAATGGGTAATCAGGAGGAATCCTTTTCTGATTTTAGAAGAATATAATCATTTGGAAAGACAACCAAGGGAAATAGTGCAACACTTTTCAACAAGGTTCAATC
Source organism: Pinus taeda (assembly GCA_000404065.3). NCBI lineage: Eukaryota > Viridiplantae > Streptophyta > Pinopsida > Pinales > Pinaceae > Pinus > Pinus taeda. Next base: position 38,783 of record APFE030287446.1, on the reverse strand, counting down.
AAGTATTCCATTCAATGCTTGATGATATAAAACCGCCTCCCGGTTTAGCTCTCTTTGACTACCCAAATGCCTTTGACCCGAATATGGAATTTCAATTGGGAGAAAGGGATCCTACCACACTCAAAGAAGTGTAGGACAATGCAATAGTTGTGGAAGCTAATTTGTTGGTCAAAAGGTCAAAGTTGAAAGAAGAAGCGAGGGGGAACATAGAGAAGGAGTGCATGGCATCTTCAGAAGTGAAGCTCAACATTTTGGTAAGAACAATGGAATAAATGATTTAAAATATCATCATGAGAGATGAACTTGTTGTTCAAAAACACCATGTCCCACTTATTGCAGAAGAAGAAGAGGTTGTTGACCCTAACCATTATCCTACTCATTCCAGTTAACATAGATCAGAAAGTGAGTGTTTTATGTATTCATTTATGAACAGTCATGAAGATGGATTTGTAGATCAATCTGTGGAGGATCAATCTGTTGATCTAATGTGTATGTTTGATGTCATTCCTTATAATGATGAGTTACCCAAGTATGATCAGTATGATGATGATTATGTTTTTGAAATAGAGGCTGCCTCTACAACACAATCAATGACATGTTTTTGGGAGGAGGAAGTTCAGTTACAACAACTCAAATATAGCACTTAGCCTATGCACATCAATCATGACAGCAATGAAGAGAATCCATAAATTTTCAAATTAGGTGCAAGGTCTTTGACATTATGTTTTACTTCATTTCAATTACTGTGAGAAAAATTTCCTAAGATCAGAAACAGCAGTCCTTCGGTTGTGATATTGAGTATGAAGAAGACAATGAAATTCTTGATCAGGCCTCCTTACCCTTGTGTTTCTCCTCATTTGAAAAAATAAGAGAAAACTATAAGCAAGCATATAAGTGAGTTATCAACAGCATAAATGAGTAGCCTTCTCATGAATCAGTTGAGGAGGTCACTTGTGATATGGAAGCCTCTTTCGCTCTAGGATCACATCCACTGAGTTACATTGAGTTTCAAATCACAGTGAAAGTTCAGAATCTGAAACATATTATGAAATGATGCAGGATAATTTTGTACCATTAATTTTTTACTCATTTCAGTTTTTGAAGAAAAAAATTGATAATATCTCTTAAGCAAAGAATGAAAAGCTTATAGAGAATCATGTAGTCTCATTCGAACCAATGTATGATAAGTTGCAACAATCCTCTCAAGTTCTCCTTCATCCAATAGCTGATGTTGTGGATGGTATATGTAGTCAAAGTCCTTCTCCATTAGTTAAATATGAGCTTCAAAAAAAATATGGCATGAATTTGATCAGATAGTTGGCTTCATTGTCTTGTTGAACAGGAGTCCTATTATAAAGTTCATCGAAAAATTTGCAGTCTACATCTGTTTTGCTTAAGAATGAAAAACTTCATTTTATGAAACAACCAATGTCTAAAGGAAGAAGATTCTTGTCTCGTTGTTGATCATAAATAAAAGGTAGTAATTCATGAGTTTTAGGACCCTTTTATCAAGTTGTTGCAGTCATCAAGGCAGATGAGTTTTATTATATATATGGATCATGAACGCATGTTCAGAGAACACTTGGAGTTGCCCATCTTTTCTTTTTTTTTCATGCTCAAGGAAAGTGTGAGCGGGACTCAAGTAAGAAGCCATTTGTTGGATTAGTTACACTGGAGGGACCATTACACATGATTGTATATATCTATCTTCAGAAGGTGGGCAGTTATCATCAGGATTTGAAGCTAGAGGTGAAGGCCCAAAGATCTCGATGGTCTTCTTCCATAAGTAAGTTCAGTCAGTTTTATAGTTTTGTTAAATTCAACCAGTTTTCAGTTTGAGTTTAATCTTTGCATTTTGACTTCATTCCCAATGAATGAGGTGACCTGGTCTACGGTCTTCTTGAAACCTCCAAGGAGATGACATCCCCAGCAAGAGCCAATGTTAGTGTTATTCATTTCTACATGTCACTAGTGATCAAATATGCTCTTACAAGGTTTTATTAGGGTCTCGAGTCAAATTTTTATCATTTCAATGGGTTTTCAGAATAAAATTTGGTCACTGGCTAGTGTGTCTAGGTCTATTGATGCTCCTTCACAATTTTCATGTTCCGGTCACTGCCATCACTCTGTTGGATGCGCCATCATTGAACAAATCATTATCATCATCTTAGTTATGTCACCATGGTCTTCATTCATCTCAGTGTCTCCATTAGGTCTTTAGGGTTAAAGTCATCAGAATCTGTCATTTCATTCATAAATCCAGAATATGAAGGAGTAGTAATAGGGAATTTGCTCAAAGGTTTTGTTTCAAAGCGTAACTTATTTCAAAATATGATGTAATAAGTTCAAATTCTCTAAATCTGCATTCAAAAGGTTCACAAGTACATGATTTTCAAATCAACAACAAGAAAAGTATATGGTGGGCCACCCCACTATAATCAAAGCAAGTCACTTCTCAAAGCTATAAAAGACAATTTTTCTTGGATTCCTCTCATTCATCACTTTTTCAAGGGAGCTAGCATCCATCATACATCATTTCCTCACAAGTTTAGGGCCATACATTTTCAAAAAATCAGTTTTTCCCCCAATCGTTGCGCTTTTTCTTCTTTCATTACGCTTTTCCAAACTGCACGTTGCGCTTTTCCTTCAGACGTTTCACTTTTTGCAGTGGTGCTACAATTTATAGTAAAGAGTTTCTAAGTGGTTGCAGAAGGTTTCCAAGCTTAGCACAAGCTTTCACAAAGGTCAAACAAGTAAGTTTAAGCCTTTCACACTATCTTTCACTCAGTTTATCAAGTCTTATGGTGTGGAAACTTATCATTTGCTCCTATGCTACGCTTTTCTTGAAGACTGTATTTTTCAATTTGTAAACCCTAAGAATCCATCTCCTGAAATACCCTAACCTCCTACACCTAAATACATCCCTAAAACCCTAAACCCTATCATTTTCATTCCCTAAGACCTACCCCTACTCGCTACGCTTTTAGCAGTTTTCTCAATTCGAGCTGTATTTAAATTCCCTAACCCCATAAACCTTCATTTTCCCTTTCATTCCACTTCCTTAAGCTACCTTACACCCCTCTCTATCACATAAAATTTTATCAGACCAATTCCTACTCCCTAACCCCATCATCATATTCTTTTTTTTCCCTTCCCCTGTTTTGGCCCTAAGGTTTGTTATCACAACCTACTATGGAGGAGGAGAAGGAAACTTATAAAAAGGGTGGGAAAGTGTCAAGATATGAACCATAAAATACTTAGGAGTTGATGTCATCACCACATGCCATCAAGTATTTTCAGCATGTTGGGTGTTTTGAATTCTGTGAGTTGGTCCAAAAAGTGCAATATCATCCTGAATTTACCAGATTGTTTGTCACCAACCTCAAGAAAGGTCAAGTCACTATTGCAGGGGTAACCTTTATCATATCAAATGACATCATAGCAGTAGCCACAGGGATACCTAACATGGGTGAAAAATGGTTTAAGACCCAAGAATTGGATGCTCAATTGTATCAGCCCTACCTCGAGGCTTCATACAAAGATAGCATTAAGAAAATCTTTCCTTTTGGCCAACTCCTTGACAGGTTTTCATCTTTGATGAAGATCATCATGAAGTATTTCACTTGCGAGGGGTGATTCTTTAGGCTCTACAACTATCACATCATACTGCTTATGCATTTTACTAGGGTGAAACTGCTCAACATACCCTACTACTTGTGTAGAAGCCTAGGCAAGATGGCATACAAAGTGCAGCATAGAAACAATGAGTTATAGCAAAACATCTTCTTTCATAACTCCCTCATCAATATTATTTTCCTTCATCATCTTAAGCAGCTAAACATTGCCAGGGAGACATTCATTGAAGCAGAGGTCTTTTTTCCTTCTTCCAACCAACCTATTAGACGTATTTCATCATCAACACCCCCTACTCAAACAAAAATTGGCTCATCTAATAAGTATAAAGTGAAGAAGAAGAAAGGTGGGGATAGAGTGGTCAAAAATTATCAAAAAGGGAATAGGCTTGTGTTTTCTCCACATATTGTGGAAGGGGCCAAGCCTTCTACATCAGCACAACAGGAATCACCTTTGCATCATGAGACACTTTTCCAAGAAGATGACTCTTTTCATATTGATGTTGATGAGACTACTTTGAAGGATAATGAGGAGCCTAGGATAGTTGAGCAGCCTATGGTGGACAATGAGAATGAACTCAAAATATTGCAGGACAAATTGACAGAGGAAAATGCTTTGATAGCATGCCTACAGCAGGAAAACATGCAACTGAAAGTTGAAAGAATGCTTCAAGAGAAGCACATTATGAAATTGCAAGAGGAGATTACAGTTAAATCAGTGATAGAGGCATAGGACCCAGATGAACATCAAGAGAAAGTTTCAAGACAAAATATAAATACAAGAGGCCTTAAAAATGCACTTCAACAACATAGAAAGCAAATCACGGTGAATGAGCTTATTGACAGGGAAATCAATGAAGACAAGGAATATTAGATAGGCAAATTCAATGATCATTTGTAGAAGCTTATCAAGAGGTAAAACAGGGACAAGAGGCTATAAAAACACATGGCTTACCATTATTACACAAGGAACTTGATTTTGAGAGCAAAGGTCAAACAAATGAAAGCAAGGCTAAGCAAAACCCTAATCAGTCCAAAGGAGAAGGGTGAGCATGATTTGTTGGTTTATGCATATATGATAGTGTAGTACAGCATATTAGGACCTTATACACATGTTGAGAATTTTTGGTGAACATTTTGGTCATTTGTAATTTTTTGGTCAAATTTGGCAGTTTTTGGCAGAGTCACCCTGTCAAAAGCATAGCATTAACCACGCTGCACTTTTTCTGGAGAGATCCAAATGGAAAAAACTCTGCATGGTTGGATAGATTTTGACCCCTACATAATATTTGAACACTTGGAAGCCCAAGTCATCAACTTTTACAGGGTGAAAATGGCCAAAAACCACCTAAAAGACACCTTTCTACCCTGTTTTTGGAGGTCACGCTACGCTTTTTGACTAGTCTTCACAGAAGTAACTTTTGAGGATCGATACTTCATCATTTTCAGTTCTTGAGGGATCTATGGATAACTAGACATAAATATATTTCCAATGAGATATCATAAGCTCAATTTGGAGTTCAGGAAAGCCTCCAAAAGTGGCCTACAATCTCACGCTACGCATTTCCTTAGCCACATTGCACTTTTTCCAGGAGGCTGATTTTCTTCATTACTTTGACCTAGTTTGACTTTTTACCTATGTAAATGATGTAATTGAGGTGTAATTATGCTAGATGATTTTCAAATTAGGTATATACATGCAAATTTCACTTGTTTTGGGTCAAATGAATCAATTTCTCAAATTGAGGGAGAGTTTGTTAACCTCCATAGTCATTAGGGTTTTGGTTGAGACCTTTGGGGAACAACTCCAAAAGTCATGGATTTGACCCCTAAGAGTGGGGATATTTTATTTTTTTATTTATGTATCATTTTCTCACTCATAGAACAGGTTGGACATCAGAGGAGAGAAATATTGTAGGTTGTACTTGGACATTTTCTGGAAATCAAAGGATATAGTTTGCAGCTATTATCTAGGAATTCATGTGCACTAAGTTTGTGATGTTGTTTTTTCTATGTTATAACTTCATATGAAATATATTCATCTTCCCTTTCCATTCATCAATTCTTCAATGGTTTTCCTTATAGTTTATAAACAGAATTCTTTGCATAAATCTTTGTTTTGATGGAAATATCATTATGTGTTACTTTCTTTCTTGCTTAATGAATTCATGTTTCATTCTCATTAAGACCTTTTGCTTCTTCTAACACTACACTACATCGACAAACCCTAAGATCGATCACATAAGTATTTCTACCTTGCTCCTTTATATCTTTGTTGTTGTAACCCTTTGATCCTGTTGACTTAGCTACCTGGTTTTTCTACCTTATCCAGCACCAAAACGCTAAATTTTCCAAAACCTAGCTGAGCCTAGTATACCTAGCCTAAAATATTTTCCCATTCCAATCATCATTGGCTTTTAATTCATAAAGAGATCCCTCTCTGGTTTAGCAGGACTAGCTGCTGAACCACAAGTGGTTTGAGGTTACCTCCTTCGATTGCCCTTCTCAACCTTGGGATATTGTGTTATGAAACCAGCTCACAAAAAGATAGAAAAGATAGATCAACGCCTTACAAATAAGCCTCCTCGAGGGGGCAACCTCCTTTACATTACATAAATGAACAATTCTTGGATGATACAAATGAAAGGACCTCCTTTCTATATATATGAGTGTAAGGGGTCATAATATAATCAGAGCCGACATAACAATAATAATGTAAGGGCGTAATAATAACAATAGTGGGAATCTATGGCGACTACATGGGTACAACAATATAATAAGGGGGTTGTACTAATAACAATAAGGGGTTACACTAGTAGTATAGGGGCCTAACATATTGTGGAGGATAACATACGAGATCTAGATTAATAATTCTTTGAACCGTTATTGTATTCTTGAACATATTCATTTGGCATATTCTTTATTTCCTTTAGTTTCTGTGCTACTAAATGTTTGACGTCTTGTGCCTTGATAAATGTTAGGAAGCTAGTCTTGATCTCATATTTTGTTATATTTTTCTGTCCAAACAGGTTCATGAACCATGTTAGAGTGCATTTTCTAAGAGTTGCAGCCAACTAATCTGTTTGCTTATCTTCATTGTTAATTTCATTCGCAATCCAAAAAAATTCACAGACAAACCAATGTCTTTTTAGGTCTTCATCCCCCTCATAGATGGGTATTTGATTCCGACCCATGTTGTGTGTCAAATGAGATTGGTCATTTTGGTTAGTTTCCTCATCGTCACATGTATCTTCTTTTTCACTATTGATAATGTTTTGGTATAGTATCTCATTAGTTTGATAAGCCCTACCTATATATTATGTGAAACAACTTACTTGTGGTTGTGACTCTTTTCCAAACTTTTAGTTCTTTCAATGGATACGGGTTGTAGCAAGGGGGGTACGATCATGAGATTATTCATTTGGAGAAGTACTTGTTCTAATCCATCATTATTAGTTGATTGATCTTGGTTAACATTTTTGTTTTCTTGAAGGTTTCTTTATAGTTTTGTGGTCCACCAGACTACAGGTATTTCAAAATAATTTCGTGACTCCATATATTCTCTAACAATGGGACCCAACATAGATAAAATTGGAGTGTTTCTTATTGTTGGACCATAGTCGTCAACTTCCATAGCGCCTACTTGTTCTCTTGGGTTATCAGTATACCTTCATTCTTCGTCGATGCACGCAATGCTACACCTCTCAACTCATTCGATGAGACCCCGTGAATCTTCTCTCTCACGCTCCCGATTCTTCATTATTTTCCTCTAGTATTCTTGATCTCTAATTTTCTCTTTAATTTGTTTTATTTTCTCCCTCACTAATTGTTGTATGTCAGTCAATTGTTTATATTGTCGGTCACTACTTGGTTTATTGTTTTCTTGTTGTTGTTTCTTGATAGATAACTTCCTTCCTTCCATTATTTTTCGGTTATAAGTACTTCTCCACTTTATCTTTTGTTTTCATCGCCTTTCTTTATTTCTCACGATTCGTTACCCCCCCCCATGTCAACCCAACTAGTGTCGATTCGCAAGGGGATACGCGTCAGCCATACTTATTTACTTAAAAACAAATCCCATGCTTCTTTCATATCTTTGCAGCATTTATCAAGAAATTTCTGCAACTTCACTTAATCTTTCCTCTAGTCGCTATTGGTTGGAAGCCCTAATGGTGATCGGTACTCGACGATGTGGCCTGCCCCTTTGTCTAGAAGAAATTTGTGTCATAAGGTTAGAATTGTGCACAAGAAACCATTGTGCAAATTGTCACAAAATATAGTTTTTATATGTTCTACAGAGGTCCAGTCTTTTATGGATTTTTCTTCGCTGTAGTATTTTAGAATTGATTTGAACCACTCATGTAGGTTCGTTCGATCGTTGTTTGATAACGTCATAATTAGTCGTGAAGCTGTTTCATTTTGATTTTTTTTCATGGCGATGTTGTCAATAAACTTTTTGATCTCTATTGGAGCACCTTCTATAAAGTGCTCATGTGCTTCTATGAAGAAATTACTCATGAATTCTGCATGCGACAAATGATTCCCTCACGTGTAGTTCTTCAAATAATTATTAATATTTGCTTCCCAAAATAATTGTATCTTGTCTAAGGTTAACATTTATGCTTGTATCATATATGACTCGAGTTCTGACTACGGGAAACAAAACCAATGTTATAATCTAGCAAATAGCGAACATGGTTACTAGTAGACATACAACAAGCAATTATACAATAAGCATATAAATATACAAGAACACAGCAATGGAGATATAGCCAAGTTGAACATAGATATATTATTTATTATGTATCAAAGTACAATCATTACATTTCTATACATATGCATATATATAGGCTAGAGGAATAGTTAAGCGGGTCTGATTGTTTCACTGATTATGTTTCTTAAATTTCCATTAGTTAATCTTACATTACAATGCAAACTACCAACTTGAATGAGGCTAGTCGGTAAAGGCTGACTAGCCAATTTTCTATCTAAATAGTCAATCAAGTCAAATGGCTCCTCCAACAGGAAGTTTTTGAAGAACAATCACCATAGAAAGAAACCCAACATACATAAGAAGAAATAGACCCCAAAGATCAACAAATCAATGCCTTCTTGACTGAAATGAAGAAAAAAGCCAAAAAATTGAAACAAGAATTTGCACGAAGTAGAATTGGTAAGTGAAGTGGTGAAGGCAGAAAATGAGAGATTGAAAGATCGATTTACCAAAAAATAAAGGAAAAGTACGGGTCATTATTATATATATATTATAATAATAATGAAAATATAATCACCACTTAAAAAAACAAGTGATTATTGTTGAGGATCAAAGGCTTAAAAGCAAAGTTGAAAAAATAGATCTCCTTCAAATTCAAATTTGAACCTCCTTATTCAGGTTGTAGGAGTTGTATAAGACAAGAAGTTTACAATTTTGACTTGCATGAGGTTTTGTGAGGTAGTAATAGCTTCAATTTTCCTTGCATGAGGTCATGTAAGAACACAAGTCTAAGGGAGATGTTGGGAATAAATTTTGGTAACATTGTCCACCACAATTTTGACCTTTTTACCCTCCATTTGAACCTTAAATCATTCTCTTTTTCCAATTTGATGAAGGAAATGGCGTAAAAGGGTAAATTAAAGATAATAGTCTTTTATGGAAAATATATTTTCTTTTTAATTCCTCAATATTCATTAAATTACAGGAATTCCTGTAATTACGGGAAATTAACAAATGTAGATTCATGTAATCCATTTAAGTTTTGTGGAGGTCCATGTCACTTAATGCAATTCAAACATATGGAGCATGATCGAGATGTTCATCTAATGGAGGAATATATATCTGACTTCTCATAGTTGCTTGCAACCGATGAGTCAAACGTTGGTCATTGCAACATATTCACTCAATATGTTTTGCAGATCGTTTAGGAAATTGCTTGAATCCTCTCCATCAATTGGAATTCAGTCAACTGTACTTGGAAGTTAGCATAGGACTCATGAAGGATTGAGGATACCATATAAAGATCATCATTTTTCCTTTGTCATCAATTTATCTTGGCTTGAAATGCTTTGGGAAAGTTAGTTTAAGTTGATATTTCAACATAAAATTCGATGCATAAAGAAGATATAGGTTAGTGATGTATATTAAATTTATTATCTCTGAAAAAAGTTGTTATTATGTTTTACGTTTGTAATTTTATTAATACAAGAAGGAGTTTTCTGAAATGGTGGATAGTTTTCTGTAGTTTCTAAGTGTTTCATTAGCAATATACATCAGGAGGGTCCTCTAGTATGTGTTGTATATCTTTTGTCATGTGTTTTACCAATTTTGTCATATTTTGAGTGATTTATGTTAATCGTTTTTCTTATATATCTGAAAAAATATGCAAATTATGTTTTCCCCTAAATACATGAATTTCCTATCATTTTCATGTAGGTTTTCGAAATTCCTATAATGCATGCTTTGTTTTTCCTGTAGGAGTCTAGCTTGATAACATAACATAGCTAGGGAATATAATATAGTTATATTTTCTTCTTTGGTAAGTATTTACTATGTTTTAAATTTAAATCATCAGAATTGATTAAACTTTGTGTGCCTGAATTAGTAACCAGAGTGATAAATTAGAGAAGTTTGCAATTTGAATTAAAAATGGCTATTATTGTATTTGAGTGAATTTTCTTATAAACTTAGAACACTGATTCCACTTATAATTCTTTTCCATTACATTCTTAAATCAGATTTGACCAAACAATTACTATTTCAAAAAGAGCATTTGATGAGAAATTGTAATGCGTATGTCAGAATCTACAATCTTGTTCCAACAAGGTCAAAAAATGAATTTAGAAAAATGAAAACCATTGTAAGAAAGAATCAATTTTGAGATTTACCTGTAATTGGTTTGTTCTTTGTTTCTACATAGGAAATGACTAAGTAGCCAGCTTACACATAATGTGTTTCGCCTCATAGTTTACCTACCTGAGTTTGACAAAACAAATGTTAAATCATTTACTCCACTTTATGACTTAACACTAAGATTGAGAATAAATGTTTAGAAGGATATCTTTCTTCTTTTGCATTTTATAAACATACACAATGGGTCAAGTGATTTCCCTTAACATAATGGTGGTATAACTCATCCTCCCATAGTTTATTAAAAATGTCCCCATTTATGGCACTTTATGGATATCATCCTCCATCCATCGCATCACCCTTGGAAGGGACTCAAAGGTTCAAGCAATGGAGGATCAGATAGGGCACCAAAATTTTAAGTGGCCACTTGGATACTTTTGAAGCTACAACCATATAAATAGATGTCCCTCAAGTAACAAAAGAAGGACAATAAATGAGCACCAAGTATTAAGGCCCTTGTAAGGTGTTACAGAATTTGAAGTATGGCTTAGAAATTCAGGTTGCCTCCATCTTCACATGTACATCCAATCTTTCATGTTTCTTGCTTAAAGAAGGTAACAATGAAAACATTTCAATCCCAACTAAATTACCAAAGATTAATGAAGAATAGAAAATGTTATTAGGACTAGAAACAATCCTTAAAACAAGGATTGAGCAGCTAAGAAATCGAAAAATTACTAAGCGCCTCATCAAGTGGAAGAACCTATTATTGGAAGAGGTGACGTAAGAAGATAAACTATTCATGTAAAAACACTTGCAATCAGTCAAGTGTTGAGGATAACACTTGTTTGAAGGGGAGGGACAAGTTAATCCCTAAACAAAACCCTGTGTAAAGCCCTATCTAGTGAGTTATGTTTCTATTGTTATATTGATCCGGATTTAAATAGGAACGCACTAGATTATAGAGATAACCATAAATACAGAGATGCGATAACCATAAATAAAGAGATGCAGCGGAAATAATACTTCATTTCATTAATGGAAAATACTGAAATATGCTTACAACCAGAAATGGAAATAACCAGCTAGGGCGATGGTAGCTTATCTCTGAGAAGAGATGTGTGGCTACATGCCTCTGAACTGTTCCCAACTGTGTTACAATGAGGCTCGAAGGCCTATTTATTATTGAGAAACAATGGAAAACCCTTCACATTCCAAACCCTACCCCTAGAAGATGAAACGCCAAATTGTGGGCCCCGTTTTGGGTAAATTGGTACATCAATTTCCCGGGGTCGTAACTTTGGCATACGATCTTCGTTTGACACGTATGATGCTCGTTAGAAAGATCTATCCGAGAACTACCACTTTGGGAAGGGCAACATCGGTCCATGGACCCATGTTGCCCCCATATTTCCCAAAAAACATCGTTTAGGGCCTCAAAACGGCTCTAGAAGTTCAGGACCCGAAAGAACTACTAAAAATAGTAAATTGTGCTACAATTACGGAAACTGAAAAAACTGAAAGATATAGTTGCGGGGGTCCAAATGGGATAGGTGGGTTGCCACCACAGATCCACCTGGATCATTCCTCCCCCCTTAGGAAGCAATGGTCCCCATTGCGTTGATTTCCTCCTTTAGATGAGGAAGCTTCTGCTGAGCTGGGTCTCTGGTGAGCTGTTCTGCAATCTCTGATGTGACCAGAAATGGTGGGAAGCATGGTTGACGATGGTCCACATTGAACACTTGGTGCAGGCGAAGGAATGGAGGAATGATGTGCTTCAAAGCATTGTTTCCCATAGCCTTGGTACTGGTGTAAGGACCATGTCAAAGTGGTCTGAGTTTTGGATGGGTTCTAGTAAGGCGTTCTCTCTGCAGATGTAACCAAACTTTGTCACCCACCTGAAACTTGTGTCGTACCCCTGTGGGTGAGGAGAAGTTGTTCCTGTGTTTTGTCATGACTGTATCCCTCTGTTGTTGTTGCTGCGTGGAAGAACCCTTTGCGGGGGTCATGGATGTAGCAACGATCTTCCCCTTGCTTTGGGAGCGAACCAGACAGAAAATAAATTTCTTAGTTTGTGATATGAGCTTGTTGCCTTTCTTAGCAGTGATCAAAGAGGTGGCAGTAGGTGGGACTACCTCAGGTATCCTGTATAATGAATTATCCAAAGAAATAATGATAGCACGAGGCCTTGACTCATACACAGCATGTCGCCTCCACAAGTATGGTTGGCCTAATAATACATCACAAACATCCAGAGG
>APFE030287446.1:0-25789 GCA_000404065.3 Pinus taeda | reverse complement strand
TGTGCGGCTAAATGTCTCTGAACTGTTCCGAACTTGTGTTACAATGAGGCTCGAAGGCCTATTTATTATTGAGAAACCATGGAAAACCCTTCACATTCCAAAACCGACCCTTAGAAGATGAAACGCCAAATTGTGGGCCCCGTTTTGGGTAAATTGGTACATCAATTTCCCGGGGTCGTAACTTTGGCATACGATCTCCGTTTGACGCGTATGATAGCTCGTTAGAAAGATCTATCCGAGAACTATCACTTTGGGAAGGGCATAATCGGTCCATGGACCCATGTTACCCCCAGATTTCCTAAAAAAATGTCGTTTAGGGCCTCAAAACGGCTCTGGAAGCTCAGGACCCGAAAGAACTACTAAAAATAGTAAATTGTGCTACAATTACGGAAACTGAAAAAACTGAAAGAGACAGTTGTGGGGGTCCAAATGGGATAGGTGGGTTGCCACCAACATCCACCTAGATCATATATTGATGTGGTTGACTAGACCATTTAATTGTAATTGTACCTATATATATGCAGTGAGAGAGAGAGAAATTCTAGGGATAATCTCCTTTAGAATCATCCACGGGGCTTCATTGACAAAGCAATACCATATCATGTGCGTTCATGTTGGGGCATAAAAAATGAGGAAAAAGTGAAATAATGTATTGAGCATATAATGAGGGGGTAAAACGTTTTTATATGTTGTATAGAAATATGTGTATTGTTGGGCCCCAGATATGTTATCATATTGGATTATCCAAACCTTTAATTTACTAGCCATATTCATACCCTTACAACATATTTCGTAACTATCATATTACCAATTTTCCCTAAATGCATTAATTTTACCTTGTGGTTAATTACTAATGATTTCTTGTAATTTTAATGATTAAATGAGTTTTTAATATAGTTTTATCAATGAAAATCTACTAATATGGTTATGTGGCCAAGGGGCATGTTCAACTATGAAAATTTCTATCTATGTATCAGTTCAGCAGTATAGTACTTAATTCTACACTTGCACAAATGGAGGGAAAATAATTCAAAATTATAAAATATGTTTTTATTTTCTCTAGAATGGTATATTAGGTGCCACAAGGACCTAATATGTTGGTACAAGCCTTGGAATATACCTAGCTCACACATGGGATACTAGCACATGATTTAAGTTACAACCAAAAATAGGTGACAGTTTTGGAACTGTGATGTTTTGCCTCGATTTATGTGCAAATGGGGAGGAATCAAAAGAATCTAGCAAATGGGTTTCTATAAAACATAGCAATTTATTTGTATCTCAAATATTTTCCAAACATTGAATACGGTTTAAAAGTTATAGTTGGTTCTTCGAAGGAATTTTGTATAAAATTTCTGCAAAACCCAGATTGGAAAAAGATTCAAACAATCATCTTTGGGCACGATTTTGGAGGCCATGGAAGTGAACTAGGAAATTCTAAGAGAGGTTTGTGTTCACAGTGTAAAAAATTAAACTCAATATAAACATCTTTCCAAAATACATCATTTAGAGAAGATATGGTTAGTTCTTTAACATTAATTTGTATATGCTTGCAAAAAACCAGAATTATGAGATTTTCCTCTAAAATTGTAAATTCGTTTTCTGAGTTAAGGGGATTCGATCTTATCTTTTCCCAATGAATTTAATGTATAAATAAGGTCTCAAACGACAGAGATCAAGAGGATTTTGGTCATTATTGTAATAGAGGAGATCAATGATTAGTTTTTGGAGAGATTTAGAGAGTTGATTTGTAGCAGAGATTTTTGATGTGAATAAAGAATTGATGGTTGTTGAATTGTGGTACATCTTCTTAGCTTGATCTGAGATTTTATTAGTAGCACTAACCTCTTGGGAAGGGCCCCTCAATGCGGGTAAGCGTTATTATGCTTCGTGTGTTTTGTAGATCAGTTTTACATGTAACAATTTAGTTTTATTTTGCAATGAATTTATGTTAGATAAAACTTACATCTATTCACTTTCATGCTCTCAATTTAGTGTTTAGTATTTCCCTTTAGGTTTAAGAAGTGACTTCCATTTGATTTCATACTTTATTCGATGTTTCTTTCAATTTTCATTAGATTTTTATTTCACATAGTATTAGTATCAGATTTGTTTGCTTTTGTTTATAGTTGTCAGAATTTACTTTTATGCAATTTACTTTTCTACAAAGTGTTTAATGGGTTTCATCACTATAGGATGAAAACCATTGAAGTCTCAAGACCTAATAAGCTACATATATACAACCACGTGAACATTGTTAATGAAATATTGTGGTTCAAAACTTGATAAGCATTAGAGTCCCATAGTCCAGCGATAAGTGATAATACTTACTGATTAGTTCTTTCTAGTGTTAGTCGTTAGCATAGGCTCGAATAGGCTCTAGTCCTACATTTCTTGTGCTTGCATCTCTAAGTCTTACGACCCCGGATTGATAATTAAATGTTGGAATTTGAATACATATAATTCCACCAACATTTTTGGTGTCGTTGTCAGGGAGATGCTAAAGGGATTAGAGCATATTTGCTTTCACAAGTTCTCTGTTTGATCTTAGTTGCAGGGAAACTAGAGGGCGGAGAAGACAGTAAGACATGAGTGAAGAGTCGTGCATCCGCTTTGGTTGGGGGTCACTCCAAAGTCTGGTTGTCTCTAATTGATTTTCTAGTTTCTTTTTCATATGCGTAGAATTAAAGGTAGGATCTAAAGCCTCATTTTTCTTTATTTTTCTTTGCAATTGTGTTTTTCTTTAGATTGATTCATGGAAATAAGAGAAGCCTAACTTGTGTGAACAAATAACTTGGTGACAACAAGGTCCTAGTAGCATGGTGGCGCTTCAAGTACATGATTGGTTTGCTTGCCTTTCTTTTTCCTTCTTATTTCTTTAGATTTTTTAATAAGAATTCCATACACTAATCCATGTGTATGATAGGGATTAGCAACCAACAAATAAATATTCAGGGATGATAAAGAATTTGGAAGAACTCTCTCAAATCCTCACAGCAGTTGGGATCTCTTCTTCTCAGGAAGAACAAACCTTGACAACAGCCAAGAAATTATCTGCCTTCCCAAAATCGATAGAAGAACAACAACTCCATGAATCACATCCACACAAAGACCTTTACTCTTGCAAACTTTTTGAGGAAACTGAAGAATCATGGACTGCATCTGATGGAGAGCAAGCATTAGAACCTGAGATTGAATAATTTTTTACATGCCTATCTATAGATCCTCTAAGCACACAAGAGGATAATCACCTAATGCTAGAAGATTTGCATGGCACGATAAAGGGGGATATGCCAAATGAGCGAAATAAAGAGATAAACCATGAGAATTTTGATTTTATTGAAAGTTGGTTTTAAGAAACTATAAGGCCATACTACTCCTTCATTCTTCCTTACTTCTTGACATCATCATTAAAACAACTAGTCCTTCATACTCAAGTATGCATTGAATATTATATTATAAACTTGAGTATAAATGCATTTTTATACTTTTTACGTACATGGTTATATTGGAAATACTCATATACTTGAGGAGAGGAATTTATTTTTCTCAAGTAGAGTAGGATAATAAATAAATAGATAAATGTTGCATATAGTAGTTAGTTTAGTTCTAAAATATACTGCAACATATTTCTCATTTGTTTTGTACTAGTGGAGATGTTAACAGTTAAAAAGAAATTAGTTGAAAATGGGAGATCCATGTTCATATTGCATATTTTTGTTGGGGTCTCTTTCAGCTTCATATTGTTTTAATGAAGATTATCACTCAGTCTTATTTCAAATAGAAGCATGGTTCAATGATTACTTTTCTTTCCCACTTATTATTTCTTTATGATAGTTAGATTTCTTTCTAGTTTTTCTTTTCAATAAAGTAAGCTATGACCATTATGTTTGGAATCTTATGTGAAGTTAGAAATTATTGCATTGTAACATTGACTAGTATTGCATACCAATTGTTTAGTACCATATTTTATCTAACCAGTATCAAGAATTCTGGTACCAATTTGTTATTTTGCAAGAAAAAATAGGATTCAAGGATATTGTTCATTTGGGATGCTCAAATACTGGAAGAATATTTTCAAAAGCAGAAAAGACATTACCATCAACACTTAGGTGAGTATTTGATGATATCTTTATTTTTTTCCTTAAGTTGTTAAAAATGTTGTATTCATGCTTTATCATTAAGACATATATTTCATGAAGATGATGGAATAAACAATCATTTTCATAAAAGTTGAATTAAATGATAATTCCAAACTATTCATAGTTGATATACTTTTTCTTTTTTTTGGAATTTCATTTATGTTATTCATATAGATTTCTGATTATCAATACAAAAGAGTTGTTGAAAATATAGTTACCAAAACATACTAAGGGGATTAAAACAAAGTTAAGAGGTCCATACAATGATATCGATGAAAAAGAAACTTGAATACTATAACCATAACACCAAAGCATGATATCTGAAGCACCTTTATTAAGAGTTACTAAAGTCTCTATTTAGTGGAACACTACTTTAAAAGCGAAAGCATACATGGAAACTATGATTAGTCAGAATTTAGGTGTCTTTTGGTTATTCTTTGGCAACCTCATCCATATAACATTAAGATGACTCATTCATGCTATGTCCTTTGAGTACTTATAAGTACCCTATGCATCTAATACATTATGCAGGTAATCTATGTCACTCTGAAAGGTATCACCCTATGCCTTTAAGAGGCTTTCTGAATCCGCTCCCCCATCTACCAATTGCAAAAGAAATATCCATAATCTAAACCTAAAATGGTAGGAAACATGGGACTAGAGCCTTCAGTGTAAAATAGGTTTAAGACGTTAGCTCGTCGAGGCTATGGACGTCTACTGGAAACAGGTACTAACTTGTGATACCACTAGGAAAACCCATCAGGGCTATGGATGCTCACGGGCAATGGGGCATTCTGCCTAAAGAACTATAAACCAAACCAAGGCTTTTGTCTACACGTATGATGGTTAATTTATAGTGTTACAATAAAAGAATCATGTGTGGATGAAGTCAAGGGTAAAAATGAACTCCATAAATTTTCTATTAAAGAATGGATTTAAGGTAACCTTGAGTCCTCTATCATTGGTTTTTCATATTATATCTAAGATTTGATTATCTTAGACGTGGAACCTCTAGCCACAGAGAATTAATAAAATTCAACTTCAAAGCTTATCAATAATACTTGGATAACTAAAGACTTTTCGATTTGACTAGTAATACCCAATTTTTCATTGGTTCATCATTTGTTGTGATCATAAAAAGCCTCCTACCTACAAAGAAGGAGAGCCCCTTAAATTTATAAAAGGTTTCTTTCTTGAGCATAAGACTCCTAAAGATTGATGAAATCATATGTAATGAGTGATTTGGAATTTATTTTATGATTAGTGTTAGTTTTACATCATTTTAATAAATCTGAGATGATTTATTTTTGTTCAATATTCATCTCATTAGTTCCATTGTTTTGTTTTTGAGGTTCCTTTATACTAGATCCATCTCAGCAACCCTCTTCACTTCTTCAGTACCTCACTTTGTTGCATGAGGGAATGGTTGTTGGGGCCTTTTCAACATATTCATTTCATTCTCTTTAGCTTCCTTCAACATATCAGATTGGAACTCATCAATTCCAACTATTCCATATCATTCCAAAATCTCATCTTTACTCTACCTCATCTTCCGCTTCATACAACTTCCATTGCACCCTGTAGTACAAATCAAAGTTCAAAAGGTATACTTGATGTAAAACCTGTTTAAAGGCTCTTTAGCTCATTGAAATTTAAGGAATTTTGATGATTAACCACTTCCTATTTATTCACCTTCCTTAACCACCATTTCCAAATCCATTAATGCATATGCTAGTTTCAAGTCCATATTTATTTAGCCATTATCTTCATTTGTCACTTTATATCATCCATCATACCTTCCTAGTCCATATTTTGTTTGCATGAGGACATGCAAAGTCTTAGGCATGGGGGGATGTTGGGCCCCAAATATGTTATCATATTGGCTATCCAAACCTTTCATTTACGAGCCATAGTCATACCCTTACAACATATTTCATAACTATCATATTACCAATATTCCCTAAAAGCATTCATTTTACCTTGTGGTTAATTATTAATGATTTCTTGTAATTTTAATGATTAGATAAGTGTTTAATATAGCTTTATCAATGACAATTTACTAATGTGGTTATTATTCCAATAGCATGTTCGACTATGAAAATTTCTCTCTGTATCAGTTCAGCAGTCCGGTACTCAATTCTGCACTTGCACAAGTGGAAGGAAAATAATTCAAAAATATAAAATATGTTTTTATTTTATCTAGCATGGTAAATTTTGTGCCACATGGAGCTAATATGCTGATACAAGCCTTAGAATATACCCATCTCACACATGGGATCCTAGCACATTATTTAAGTCACAACCAAAAATAGGTGAATGTTTTGGAACTACCATGTTTTGCCTCGATTTCTGTGTAAATAGTGGAGAATCACAAGAATCTAGAAATGGGTTTCTATAAAACATAGAAATTTATTTGGATATAAAACCGTTTCCAAAAATTCAATACGGTTTAAAAGTTACAGTTGGTTCTCCGACGCGGTTTTGTATAAAATTTCTGCAAAACCCAGATTGGTAAATGATTCAAACAATCATCTTTGGGCGCGATTTCTGAAGCCATGGAACCAAATCAAGAAATTAAAAGAGAGATTTTTGTTCATAGTATAACAAATTAGACTCCATAGAAAAAACTTTCCAAAATACATCATGGTCGAGAAGATATGGTTAGTTCTTTAACACCAATTTGTATAAAATTGCAAAAAAACTAGAATTATAAGATTTTCCTCTAAAATTGTAAATTCACTTTCTGAGTTAAGGGGATTGGATCTTATCTTCCCCCAATGAATTTTATGTATAAATAATTTCTCAAATGACAGATATCAAGAGAAGTTTGTTCGTTATTGTACTAGAGGAAATCAATGATTAGTTTTTGGAGAGATTTAGAGCGCTGATTTGTAACAGAGATTTTTTGATGTGAATAAAGAATTGATGGTTTTTGAATTGTGGCACATCTTCTTAGCTTGATCTGATATTTTCTTAGCAGCACTAACCTCTTGGGAATGGCCCCTCAGTGTGTAAATGTTGTTATGCTTCATGTGTTTTGCAGATCAGTTTTACATCTAACAATTTAGTTTTATTTTGCAATGAGTTTATGTTAGATAAAACTTAGATCTATTCACTTCCATGCTCTCAATTTAGTGTTTAGTACTTCCCTTTAGGTTTAAGAAGTGAATTTCATTTGATTGAATATTTTATTTGATGTTTCTTTCAATTTTCATTAGATTTTTACTTCACATAATATTAGTATTAGATTTCTTTGATTTTGCTTATAGTTGTTGGCATTTACTTTTATGCAAATTACTTTTATGTAGTGTGTTTAATGGCTTTTCGTCACTATAGGATTAAAACCACTGAAGTATCAAGAATTAATAAGCTACATATATACAACCACATGAACATTGTTAATGAAATATTGTGGTTCAAAACCTGATAAACATTAGAGTCCCATAGTCTAGTGACAAGTGATAATCCTTAGTGATTAGTTATTTCTAGTGTTAATTGTTAGCATAGGCTAGAATGCACTCTAGTCCTGCATTTCTTGTGCTTACATATCTAAGTCTTATGACCCTATATTGATAGTTAAATGTTGGAATTAGAATACATATAATTCCACTAGTATGTATTATTAGGTATTGTTTATACAATACATTTTCCACGCAGAGGCAAAAAACAAGTGGGTTAGAGAAATAGAGGTTCGGGAGTATTGTGGGAGTATTGAGAGTTGGAATGATAAAGAAAAAAACTATGGTAGTATTACGTCCATAGTAGCCTAATTTTCAAACCTATGGCCCTAGTGTTGACATGCAATTCATGGTAATATTAAATTCTTAAAGTAAAAATGACATTATCCTTTATCTTTCATTTTCATCATTTTCCTTTTACTTAATTTTTTAACATTAGCATGAAATGGATCAGGATGATTGAGAGTGGTTTCGACCTCATTACATTTCATATGGAGAAAGTGGAATTTTAGATCTCATTCAAAATCCAACAGACTTATTAGTTTTTCAGGATTTCAAGATTGGGGGGATTGCAATGTTTCCATTGGATTTTGTCATGTACTAGGGTATGGAACTCGTATTTAATCAAATTAACCAAGCTCTCTATGTACCTTGATGTTAGTGAAATTAGTTTTCAAACTCCTCTATCATGACTGTTGTCTAGGTAAATCCTCTCTACTGACAGAGACGATCCCTCTAGCCTAATGAGTGGGACTAGCAACCTATGTGACAATCTACAAGACACTTTCCTAAATTAAAATCGAAATGAGAGAAGACGAAGATGGCCTACCTCATTCTAATGCTATAATGTCCTCCTTTATTGAATACCTTGAATCACTTGTGCCTCAGGCTCAATCCTACTGCTCACAGCATTTGAATTCATGAACAAGAGATCAAAGACACAACAAAGCATACAAGTACAAATAGCATAATCGAATGTAACCTACTTAACAGATCAAGGAGCATTAAGATAAATGATGAATTAACACACACATTTATGGAAATTGAACCAATAATTCTATATATTAATAAAATAAAGGAGGAATCATACAACCAAGCCTTGATGTCAATAAGCTCTCCTTGAGTGAATGTCCAAGTCCAATCTCAAGCTCTCCAAGCCAAATGAGTAGCATATAGGCACAATCTCAGCATATGGGTGAAAATAGCAAAATACCAAACATTTGGGAATGAGAGAGGATGAATATATAGGCAAGGAAAGGGAGTTAGGTTTCTCCAAAGATAGGAGAAGGCCCTCATCTCAAGGAGGTAACTCATAGGGATAATACCAAAAGGCCAATTTGAGATAACTCGACCTCATCCACATCGAACAACCTCCATCTTGTCATTCTGGAAGCCTCTAGATCACGAAGATTCTTGTCCTCTTTGGGAAAATTTCCTTTTATGGATCATCGCGGGTATACAAGCCAAAAGTGCGCTAGCATTGCAAGGCTAGTATAGTGCAACTAGTGACCAGCACGGGTTCCAGGTGTCAGGGGAGAGATGATGCTAAAATTAGGGTTTTAGAGCCCTTTCCTTTAGGGGGATCTCAAGGCATTTTTCCATTAGTGTTTTAGGGAGGATCTGAGATGAATATCTAAATGAGTACGTTGCATGATGGTCATGTTTTGGGCACTTCAGTGTATGTCATAGGGAAGTGCGGGAAGTGTGACAAAACATTGTGTAACAGATGCCCCCTAAAGCATGAAGGCAGAATATGGAGTGATGGTTGATATTCTTTACGAGATTTTTCAAGGACGAGAACAAACACTGTCAAGAGACCTGCAAATCAAGGACGCATATACATATACATATCTGATATCAAAACATGAATCCGCGGCATGGACACAACCATCCGGATAGTAAGAACTATGTGAAAGGATCCATGGTATGGGTGCAACCATCCGATATAGAAGGATCATCATAAATGTAAAGTCCCACTGTATGGTCACAGCAATCTGTATAGTAGAAACATGTGTACAATCATGAATAATATATAACTCCATGAAGCTTGAGTCGTATTAGACAAGACTCGGGGTCTTGCGCTCCATCCCAACTCGATCAAAGTACGAATTCTAACACGCGAATGAATGTGTCGAAGTCGAACATGCTAGAAAACCACCTGATTACCAACCATTGACGTGGACCATTAACAAGCACAAGAGAAACCACTAGTAATGACAATGGTTCTCAAGGTACGACAGTACAATCCATGAATGTGGAAATGAAGTTGAAGTCGAATGCTCATGGAATCATCTGATCAAAGGCCAATGATGAAAACCTATCATCGAATGCAAAGAACTTGCCATTAAGGCATGCAAGATATAAGGTACTTAAATGGAGTCTCTAAGTCATCTTCTAGATAATGAGCTGAAGTCGATAGGAAGTGACTCATGAAAGGAGGGAAGTGATGATTCTTCCATCATCAACATAAGACGAGGAATAAAGTGGAATGAAATGAATAGGAATCAAGACTGTAGCAAAGGGTCAGAAAATGTATAGGTAATGAACTACAAATAGGAATCATCTTGAACATCGGCAACATGAATCCGGAGTGTGGAAACATTTGACTCAACATAAGAACAAGGGTCATGATGAAACGGAATAGTCAAATGAGAGGCAAAATGGAACACCCAAACCCGAGAGTACAAGTGCCTAAATGAGGATATCTTAAACCTGACATGAGAAGATAAAGAGTGTCATGTTCAAGCGCGACATGTTTCCTATACAAAGTATGCATCACTTTCATTTTTCCCTAGTATTTCTAGCAAGTACCCCAATTATATTTTATCAAAAGCTTGAAGGGGATAACATACTATTTTCATATAAGTTCATTCTTCGAATGAATCCATCCTAGTACATCTTAAGAGTCCTAGGAAGGAGAAACTCGGTCTCATCATGGTCACGAGTCTTTCGTCTTAAAAATTTTAACTAGTCTTATGGAAGAATAAATCGGTACCTTTTTTATATTTAGAGAGTTTGGAAAAAAGACGAAAAAGAAAACTCCATCATGTCCCTTTTCGTAATTTGTCCCAAATCTGAAAAGGTAGAAAACAATATTCGAGAGAACCTCTTGACCATATCGACCAAGGTGTACCTTTTTCGTAAATAGTCAATCCCAACCCGAAAAAGGGATAAATGTATAGTGAGATGACGTCAATTCATTTAATTTAACAAGTTCGAAATGACAAGTACTCGGCAATATTTTCATTTTTCGAGAGTCAGAAAAGAGCTCAAAGATGACTTATCCTGGAGAAATGAGTGGTATAAAGGATAGCAACTTGTTTTGATCATGATGGAACTACTCAAAACATGTAAGGGTCAAGAGGCTGGCTAATAAGACCACTCATCAGATGTTCCTCAGGCAAGGGTAAAACAACCAAGTGAAAGTGTATGATTGGCCAAAGAGATGGTGATGATGGAATGAAAAAAACCAAGGCTCATCTGGCAAAAATCGGCTGATAAAAATGGATTCACGAGATGTAAAGTGGGAATTGTTTAATTTTTACACAAGCTTGAAACATGAGAAACTATGCTTGAGTATACTTGAAGATGGTTTCATTTTTTCACAAGCTTGAAACATGGGAAGAAACTATGCTTGGATTTGGTTTCATTTTTACACAAGCTTGAAACAAAGATAAACTAAACTTAGATTTGGTTTCATTTTTACACAAGCTTGAAACAAAGATAAACTATGCTTGAAAAATTTTGCATGCCCCCAGCATAATGACTCAATTCAAGGTACATGCCCACCAAGCTCCATTGCATTCACCTAATTAGACTACTAGTTACTAATAGGGGGATGGAATGAAGGTTTACTGAAAAGACTCGACTGGGATTTTACGAGATCTAATCAAAAACTCAAATTGGAAGGAGATTTGTTTCATTTTTTAATGAGCTTGACACAAGTAAAGGAACTATGCTCATGGGACCTATTTCATTTTTTAACGAGATTGACATAGTAAAGGAACCATCCTCATGACACCTTGTTTAATTTTTTAATGAGCTTGACACAAGTAAAAGAACTTTGCTCCATTCTCATGATCACAGACCAAAAGAGGCCATGGCTTCCAAGAGGTTCTCATTAGATGGGAGAACAACATTTTGGAAGGGATACATGTCCAAGGATCCAAATGAAAAATCGGGCTCCAATTCCCCCAGTACATGATGTACTACATCACCTACTAGATCATCAATAAATGTGAGCATGGAACAGATGGCCACGTAATTAACCTATGGTGAGGGTGATACCGCTTGCATAAGAACCATTTAGGGATGATGGTTGATGGGTAATTGATTCAAGACCAATGAATGTAAGCTGATCAATGATCACAATGCTTCCTTCATGCGGGAAACACATCACTCGGAAGAGGGAGGAAACAAGAGCTCCCATGACGTAAACATAGTCATGACCAAGGAGTATATTAAAATCTAAATGGACTTGGACAACCATCGCATATATATATTATATATACAATCTTTCCTCCCAAAGTAATAGGTAACTTAGGAATGATTCCTAACGGTTGACTAGTTCCTCTGTTAAAAGCTAACGTATTCTAGGTGACGGGGACAAGCTTAGGAGAACCTAAAGCTTTCCAAGCAGTTGAGGATAGGATGCTAAGAGTTGCACCCTCATCTATGACTATGCTAGGTATGACCATATGGTAAGCATGTACTCTAATCTGGAAAGGCACATAAGACAAAAGACAATATCCTTCCAGTCAACTCCAATCAAAATAAGTGACCAAACTACTTGGAGGGGGTGTCATAGGAACGAGAGAGCTACTCTCTTTCTCTATGAGAATAGGATAATTGCTCTCATGGACCTTGAGAACAGGATGATTTCCATCCAATTCATTCGAAACTAAAGAAACCAGAAGAACCTAAGCAGTACGAGATTCACTCTCTACTGAAAAGGTACAGTTAACTAAAGATGGAACCAATTCTATGGTTTTCTCAACCAATGGTTGGTCAAGAATTGACTCACGAGACTCAATTTCAAAGAGAGCGGGGTTGACCAAAGATGAATTTTGATCAATCATTGGATCAACTAGCGGAGGATCAGGGGAAAGCTTTCGATAACTAGCTGGAAGACGAGGTTGGGAAGAAGTAAGTTTTTCCAACTCTTTGGAAGCTTCATCCATAAGAGGACAAAGGTGAATGGGATGATTACCTTCACACAACTGACAGGGAAATTTGACTTTTCCCTTGCTCCCATGGAGCTTA
Organism: Pinus taeda; assembly: GCA_000404065.3. Taxonomy (NCBI): domain Eukaryota; kingdom Viridiplantae; phylum Streptophyta; class Pinopsida; order Pinales; family Pinaceae; genus Pinus; species Pinus taeda. The sequence goes on along the minus strand of APFE030287446.1, from coordinate 12,927 downwards.
TCATTACTAGTTGAAGTTTTGTCACTAGCATGAACTCCAGAGGCTGATGACAAAGGCCAATGTGAACATGTGGTCCACACTTCTAAGACTTTGGGAATTCCAAGACAACTTTGAAGAAGGTGGTCACCCTTACATAACATGCAAGGGAATTTTACTTTCAGGGGTTGATAGGAATATTTTTTTACATCAGTTCCATCTGTAGATATGGTTGTTCAGTTTCCCCCTTTCTTATTTTTCTTCTTCTTCGTCCTCTTCTTCTTCTTAGCTTCATGGTTACTAGAATCCAGACTTTCACCAGGCGAAGAGGAAGAATGAGGTGAAGAAATAGGCGAAGAAGGTGAGGCATCAACTTTAGGATCAACATGAGGTTGATGTTTTTAAGGTGGAGGAGAACTTGGTTGAAAAGTAGTTTGGACACCTGGAATCACCGAGGCCGAAAATAACCAAATTGGCAAACCAATGGTCAATCCAGGAAGGGACAACGTTGCAATATAGGGAGCACCAACATTTCCAAATGAAGTAAGAGGAATAGGATTCCTTTCAGGTGGATTTCCTTGTTTGGTAGACTCAGGAAATGTTGTCATTGGTATCAACCTAAGATCTACTAAGGAGTATTTCCACAAGAAGGATGTTTTTTTGCGGTCAATTAATTGATTTTAGAACTTTCACAAAAATAAATCAAAAAGGGGTATTCTAGGCAAGAGGATTTACCAAGTACCCGTGAACGGCTATATACACCTTAGCCAAAACCAAGGACTTAACAAACAGTGGCCAATCTCCCCGAGTGTTGTGTTTGGTGTGTCACATTTACAAGGTGGCTGACTCGTTTACCTGTGGCTAAAGGATAGAAACCTAGTGGGGTATCCCAATATATACTCAATGGTACGGGGAGCAAAAGTCCATGTTAGCGTTGCTTAATTCATAATCATTCGGTGAGAGCATTCCCATATAATTTCCATATTGAAGTATTGAAAAAATAAATTAACTCAAACAGATTACAGAAAACACACATAAAAACCAGACACAAAATATTGGTGGAAGACACTGAAGCCTCATGCTTCCTCAGGTATTCTCTCTCATTAAAAAAATGTAGTGTTACAAATAAATAGATGATAGACAGTGTCTCAAGATAGTGTGTGCTATCTTAGACACCTTTAGTTGAGATAATTTCTCACCAGACACACACCAATATAGGAGTTACCTAAACTAACTCCTATCTTAGAGGAACAACTCAAGAGCTAGGCACAAATTCCTAACTTGTAATATTTAATTTATTTTTGGATTTATTATTGTTTTGTGAGAGAGGCTAAAATTCCCCCCTTCAATGATAAATCCAAAATAAGAACGAGGAACCATCTTACAAGTTCTCATGTTGATCCTCAAAAACATTTCCTGAAAAAACCACCAAATCTGGATGCTGAAGAAACTGCGATATGAAGAGAATGAGTCAGCAGCATGACTGATTCATCTCTGAATGACACTTGACAACTCCATCATGTGCCAAGCCACAAAAGGATCCAACTATAATTTTCTTGAAAACAGCATCTGGTGTCCACTGACACAATTTGATGAATGCCCACTAGCGTATTCGCTGATGATGATCGCCCACTGGCTGATGATGTCGAAAAACAACTCAATGTTGCTTTTGCTATGATGAAAGCTGCTCACTGCTGCTTTTGTTGTCGATCGCCCACTGGCGAATTTTATGATGCTCACCGCTGAAGAAAAATGCCCACTAGCTAATGAAGATGCCCATTGGCTGCCTCGCTGATGTTGTCGAGACTTTCAGTCTGCCAACCACTTGTCAATTTCATTGACATTTCCCCCCTTTGTCAGCTAAAAGGAAAGACAATCTTCTCCAAAATATATCTGAACTCCCCCCCTTCAGGTGTAGGAGAGTTTCACTATTGTACTCCCTCGTTCATCTGCATGAGAGTACCATCATCGGTTCACTGTTGGTTGCACTATGTGTGATTGTATTTGGTTGTGGAACTGACACAATATTTTGATTGTGGATGACCATTCCCAAGGATCGATCCATTCATAATGTATCTTCAATCTAGCTGATTTTTGTTGGTTGCGACATTTTTCTAAGAAATGATTAGGCTTGCCACAATGGCGACAAGGATGGAGATCAAAACACTGATCTTCCATATGACTGGTTCTTTGACAATGAGAACATTTCGGTTGGACTTCAACTTCAGGTTGCGTGCAATTCTATTTATCTACAACTATCTCAGAACCTGCTGAGGTGAGTTGTGCAAGAAATCCTACACTGAAAAACTTAATTGGCTTGGAATAATCTAGGATATGTAAGCTGGTGCCATCAGTGACATATCCTAGGCCTCATCGATTCTTGTTATTTTGAATTTCTTCCCAGGGCTTGATGATAGGTTTGGAAGAAATTTGAACTGGAACAACTTCGACACTTGAAGTTGTTGGGATGAATGACTTATCATCTGGATGGTTCAAAGACTTGAAAGTATCACTCTTTTCTTGCAATTCATTCCTTTGAAGTTGTGATTCGAGTTGAAGAAACTCAATGGTTTCATGTGTTTGTCGTAGATGCTGTGAAAGATCAGCAAGAGTTTCTTTGTTGATGTGCACCATGTCTTCATCACTGGATATGATCAAACTGTGAAGAATGTTTAAAAATTGAATATGTTGCGCCATCTGAACTTGCTTACTTGAAATCAGGCTCTCTTGTCGTAGATGTCGTGCTTTGAACTATTTCACTTGATTTTGTTACTTTCATGACAGGCTTGCTTGCTATGGGACTTGAATGGATGCTCGCTTGATTTGTTTCTTATTGCACTTGTTGGGAACACTTGCTAGAGTTGTAGAACTTTCTTGCTTAATTTCTGGAATTCACGCTCGCTTGATGTCGATCTCAACTTGCTTGATTGGTGTGGAGTTGAACTTGTTTGGTTGTTTTGATGGTTGCTGCAATGAACTTCACTCTGGCTCACTTGAAGGTTTGAACTTTACACTGTTTTGACGTAAATTGCTTGAATGAATACTCATGCTCACTTGCAGGAGATGTGAACTTGTTGCTTATTTGCTTTAGAGTTAAAGTTCATGCATTCACTTGATTGTGCTTTAAAGGAAGGGTGTCGAACACTATCGAAAATGCACCCAAAAAAGCTTACAAATGATTTTAATGACACACATAAAATAAGGAATTCACTTGTCTTAATTTGACTAAGTTGGAGAATTGACGCGCTTGACTTCTGAACAAATAAAAAATGTGGGTGTCAGTTTCAGCCGAGAATGCACCCTTACAATTCAATGTAATTTGAGTTTGATTACAAGTTTAATAATGTTGATGTAGACTGTGCTCTGAAATGTTGAAGTTTACAGATTCATTAACTTGATTGTAGTGATGTAGACTTTGCTTTGAAATGTTGGAGTTTGCAGATTCATGAACTTGATTGTATTGAGTGAATTTGTTTGTTGAGGTAGAATGTCGATGTTGAAAACTTTGATTATTTGTTGTAGTGACACAAATTCATGTGTTGAGCTTAATTATCCTTCCTTGCAGCTATTTCGTTACAGGTGTTGTGCTTGTTGGCATTGTATTTTATGTGTGCATGAAATGAGATCATCTACGTGTCAAAACTAGACACAAATCATAAGCAAAAACATGAAGCAATAGAAATACCCGCCATCACAAACATACAAATGGTGTACCTAAGATCCCCTTATTCAATTTTAGGCAGATCTAGGACACATCAACACCACAAATAATATGTCTTTGTTAAGTATTAAGGTCATCAATATTTCATCTTTTACAACATTTCCATTGAAGCTTTCTCAAATAATGAGAAATTGACGCTCGCAAATTTTGGAAGCAAATGCATTCAGAAACTTACTCAACCTCCTACCACAATGAGCTTTATTTTTAAAAACCGATCACTTCAAACTTACAGAGAAAGAAAAATCAATCCTTATCACTCCACAAAATCACTTATTGCTCCAAATTACAAAAGTTTTGGACACTTACATTTATATCCATTTCATAAAGTCATCTCCAATCTCAAAAACATAGTTCCATGGTAATCATGTGCGATCATCTTTCATATTCAAAGTCCGATCTCCATCAAACATACATTCTCTGCAATTCTCAAAAAAAATTGAATCTTCAAAAAGACCTGTTTCCATTCACCCAACTCCACACAATTGCGATTCACATAAATGTCAAAACCCGCACATTATGAGATAGGGAAATTAAATAGTCCTACAATTTCACTGCAAAGGCAATAGCTACACAATCTTTGGTGAAGCTTGGTTTACATCAGTTCTTAACTTTATTAAAATCCCAGAATCACTCTCTTCAATGTTCAACACCTTCTTCCTATTGCATTGACATGTGTTTTGCCTAAACCATATCCGTGCTATATACCCCCACAATTTACGATTTTGGCCTACTGGTTGCGCTCTGATAGTATTTTTAAGCTCTGCAATAGCTTGGATAGCATTTGGGCTAAAGACTTAGGCCAAGTGGTACTTTATAAAGAAGAAGAATCACACAAGTGTCAAGGACAGATAGGATTCAGAAGATATGAGAGTTCGATGAGATCTTTGAAATCACCAACGGGATGAGAGTTTGCAATTAGATATTTTTGCAGGTAATTCAAAATTTCGTGAAGCTATAGATGGACACACTCACATAATATTCTCTCCACAAAAAAACCAATGGAATGAGAGTTTTCTGGGGCAGATGCGCAGGCAGCAGCTGTAGCCGTGATTTACAGTCTTGCAGAGGTCAATATGGACTGCCAATTGGGTCTTGCTAATGAACGTTGGGAAATAGGAAGACTTCTAAAGATAATTCGATCACATCATCCTCTATCAGAAGTATGCTGGAAATCTGCATTGACGATAGAAAGTCTAGCATGTGAGCCTCAAAACAAAGCTCAACTCTTGACCTACGAAAATAAGTTTGTCGAAATTGCTTTCTCTGAATCGCGTTGCTCCAACACAGAAAGGTCCTCCATTGGTCAGAGTAATGTCTACGTCTTGCAATGCAAATGTTCAATCCAACACAACGAATTTTCAATCCAACAATAGTTACACCAGGTGTGCCAATGACCGTTTTGGAAATTGAAGAAATCAAATGCAATTTGACAGGAATTAATGTTTCCTTTCCCTTTTCAGTTCTTCCATCGCAAATGTTCTTCTCTATTTCTGATATTACAAATTTTCCACTAATTTTGCAATGGGAAAACTATTATTTAATGGATGGATCTGTCATCAAACTTGGTCAAAGGTTTTCTCAATTATTTGTTATTAAATTTGGTCTAAATGTCTCCATAGTAGTCTTTTTCAGATCTTTTAAATGAGTTCTAACCTTAATCATTCGTTCTCCTCATATCACGGTGAGCATCATTCTCTACTTTGTCTTGGAAACACTAGGCGAGAGGATTAGATCCCAATTGACTGAGGGAAAGGTTCTAAACACAGGAAAGAACCATATGGCACAAGTAGTTACAAATAAATATCATGATTGTTATACTACAAATCCATTACCGGAAAGATTTCACTTGATGAGTAATGAAGCTACATGAAAATAATCTAAGCTTGCATCACAATTTACTGTCTCTCACCAGTCTAGATTTTCACACTAGAAGCTGAAAGGACTGACACAAGCAAGGCTCTTTAATTTCTAGATATTCCACTTTGAACAAAGTTTAGGCCCACATATCAATATCGATGTGCCGAAATTTTTAAGAATATTTTGCTCCAAGAGCTTTAAAATACATATCCATGACTGTTTACACACAACAATGGGCTTAAATGAGTAGAGCAAGCAGAGACTTCTTCATTTCTGAACAACAACCTCATTCAAGACATAAAAACACATAGTTTACTCATCAATTCCATCTCACTATAGCAACTACTCTGAGTCTCCACCACAGAAATTGGTATTCATTGAACCATCCTTCGACAAAACAACCACGACCAATTGCCTTCCATATCATTTCAAGAGAGGGAAGCTGCTTACCTGGACGACTGATTAGCCCACCTCGTTGGCAAATCTTTCACTGGCGTTAGTTGCTGAATTGTTTTGTTGTTACCATTATTCGGTTTGTTGATTCCACCATCTATACAATTGTGCAAAATCTTTTCACAGGCCGAACTGACGTGTTCTAGCATGGCAGAATGTGAAATAGAGTGCTAATATACCAACTGTGTAGGAAAATCATACATGTTGTGGATAATAAACCCACGACCACAATATTTATGCTCATAATCAACACTTACCAGACCATTCCGCTGCTGAGCGAATGTATACATTAAATGCAGTTAAATTAGCAGGTCCATCACCACAACTCCAGCTTTACTTCTTCTTCTCTACCTACGCATATCTCAATTGAATAATGTATTTTTATCACACAAATTAGCAAATGATCCACGGTATTTGGCTCAACACCTTCTCATAGCGAATTATTCCAGCTCTCTTCCAATCGCAACCTCACACCTTTGGATATCACATCCCAAGCTTTGATACCACATATTGAAAAAAAGAAATTAACTCAAACATATTACAGAAAACACACATAAAAACCAAACAGAAAATATTGGCGGAAAAGACTGAAGCCTCGTGCTTCCTCAGGCATTCTCTCTCATTAAATAATGTAGTGTTACAAATAAATAGATGAGAGACAGTGTCTCAAGATAGTGTGTGCTATCTTAGACACCTTTGGTTGAGATAATTTCTCACCAAACGCACACCAATATAGGAGTTACCTAAACTAACTCCTATCTTAGAGGAACAACCCAAGAGTTAGGCACAAATTCCTAACTTGTAATGTTTAATTTATTTTTGGATTTATTATTGTTTTGTGAGAGAGGCTAACATGAAGTGCCTTTGATATACCTGAAAGTGCTGGAGAACATTTGATATACTTTTGTAATGGAACGAGATTTCACCCCCGGGATACAATGTACGAAGTTAATGATAGCTGCTATGTTTAAAGACATCGGAATACGTCTCTAGCCTAAACCTCTAGATATTTGTGTTAAGTTCCAAATGCTCCTTATGTTAATTGAGGTAAATTTTAAGTTTATCTTCAATTAAGATTCGGTTTTAAGGCTCGAAATGGTTTCACTTAAACACCTAAGATGTAACTATATGAGAAAAGGAAAATGTTTCGTTTCAATGGAAGCCAAACTAATCAAGGGAAGAAATTTCAATCAATAATGCATCAAACAAAATGCATCATGCAAAATGCCTTCCACTAACTTTCACTTTCATCTTCCAAATGCAACACCAAAAGTAAAAAAGATTTTCACTTTTCGCTATCCTAAATGCAACTTTTTGAAAGCAAAATGATTTTGACTTTACTAAGATGCACTTAGATGAATTATGCTTTTCTTTTCATTTTGAATGATTTGATGCACCTAACACAGTTTCTAGCTTTCAATCACTGAAAAATGTGATCTATTTTCAATGATGAATCTCAAAATATAACTTTTCAATGCAACTAATCTAATGCATTTTCACGAAAAGTAAATTTCGAAAGACATGCTAAGACAAATTCAAAAAGATGTTGTCAATGATTTCCACAGAAGAAAAAAAACACAATCAATCAGCAAAACCAACATCTCAATGACACCAACAAGCAACAAGTGATGACCAATTGACTAGAAACCCTAGAACTTAGTCAGATTTCACTTTAAATCTAATGAGACAAATTTTGCAAATTAATCAAGGCAATCAATCAAAAACACTAACAAATCCAAGCATACATGATGGGAAAACACCTCAAGGGCCAACACACACTGGATTCTAAGGCAGAAACCTTAAAAAATCTCACATTCAAGGAACATCGCTACTTTTAATAGCAAAACCTGCGTTGGTTGAGGTCATCATCACTACTTTATATAGCAAAAACAATGATGATTTTCAGCGCAGGTAAACAGTGAATAATTTTTTTTCAACATGATATTATAGGTAAAAACAAGCACTACCGGTGCGAATGGCACTGGTAGAACTCGCACTAAGCAAGGAATATGGGAAAAAACAAAAAAAATACTTTAAAAATCACTCCAAACATAATACTCTAAGGTAGCAACCACTAACTGTATAAACCCAGACTAATGCATACAAGCCAAGAAATTGACGATTGGTCAAACTAATCAAAGGATCAGATTGAAGGAATGGATGGAAAGGGTTATAGCATGCCCAGCGGAGTCCCCATATTGTTGTCTAGGAAAATTGTCTCTGCAGACAAAGGCGATCCCTCTAGCCCAATGAGTGGGACTAGCAACCGATGTGACAATCTACAAGACACTTTCCTAAATTACAATCGAAATGAGAGAAGAGGAAGATGGCCTACCTCGTTCTGATGCTATAACGTCCTCCTCTATTGAAGACCTCGAACCACTTATGCCTTGGGCTCAGTTCTACTACTCACATCGTTTGAATCCCTACACAAGAGATCAAAGACAGAACAAAGCATACAAGTACAAATAACATAATCGAATGTAACCTACTTAATAGATCAAGGAGCATTAAGATAAATGATGCATTAACACAAACATTTATGGAAAGGGAACAAGAAGTTGTATATATTAATAGAATAAAGGAGGAATCATACAACCAAGCCTTGATGTCAATAAGCTCTCCTTGAGTGAATGTCCAAGTCCAAGCTCAAGCTCTCCAAGCACTCCTTCTCCAAGCCAAATGAGTAGCATGTAGGCACAATCTCAGCATAAGGGTACAAATAGCCAAAGACCAACCATTTGGGAATGTGAGAGGATGAATATATAGGCAGGGAAAGAGAGTTAGGATCTCTCCAAAGATAAGAGAAGGCCCTCATCTCAAGGAGGTATCTCACAGGGATAAGACCAAAAGGCCAAGTTGAGAGAACTCGACCTCATCCACACCGAACAACCTCCAGCTCGTCGTTCTGGAAGCCTCTAGATCACGAAGCTTCTTGTCCTCTTTGGGAAAATTGCCTTTTAGGGATCACCGTGGGTATACAAGCCAAAAGCGCGCTAGCATCACAAGGCTAGTATAGTGCAACTAGTGACCAACACGGGTTCCCAGTGTCAGGGGAGCGATGATGCTAAAATTATGGTTTTAGAGCCCTTTCCTTCACGTGGAACTCAAGGCATTTTTCCATCAGTATTTTAGGGGGGATATGAGTTGCATATCTGTTACATGATGGTCATGTTTCGAGCACTTTGGGGTATGTCACAGGGAAGTGTGGGACGTGTGACAAAATATTGTGTAACAATGACCCTACTAAAAAAGTACTCGTCACTCAAACAAAATTTTGACTTGAAATTCTACATTTTTGAATAATGAATCCATACAAGTGGGGAGAATTTTTTCAATAAGAGAGGAATAACCTATTTAAATAGTTTTTAACCCAATGTTTCAGACTTTCAAGTGAGTCCATCCTCAAGGGATATGTTAAAATTTTAAGAGGAGATTAATGAATTATCATATAGGTGAACTTATGTATATGTGTAGCTTGTGGAAGTGATTAATAAAAAAGATAAATGATCTAATCGCCTAGGGTTATTTGACAATTAGGTAAAGTTACAATATTTGGATTAGGTCAATATTTGATTTAATAAATTGGAGATTCCTTTATTAGTGTTATTCTCAAAGTGATGAATTAATTAATTTTTTCTATCTTATGTTAATGCTTAGAGATTGATATTAATGACAAAGATCCCAAGATAGGCAATGATTTTGATGATATGTAGGTATTTGTGTAGCGTGATTTATTTGGATGCTAGAGGCCATCCAGATGATATTTGTTGATTTATTTTCGGTTCAGAGATGGATTGCACTCAAATTTATTTTGGTTATATGCACCCTTACATGCTATATAAATGAGAACTTGTAATTTATGGATGGTTGATGAATGATATAACTATTAGATGAATGATGTTATATGGTTTAATCCATATTTATGTTTTTTTATCACAAATTCATCATTCTACATGCTTTTGTTGACATATATGCATCAATATATATAAAAATATATATTATACAAAATTCACTCCCAAAATCGTTCCCAACTTGGGAGCTTTTGAAACTATCATTCCTCGCTCTTGCTTCCAATTCCACTTCCCACTTCTACTCCCGCTTCCCGCTCTCACTCCTAGGAAACCTTGCTCCAGAATAGACATGCGCACATTGCTAACACTTCTATGATCTATTTCTAATGTGTGTGTAGATATTATTTACTTGCTTCTCAGCTAGTGATCCTCCCAATGATGAGGCAGTAGAGAAGACAACAATTATGTCACCTTCACCCTTTCCTTACATTAGTGATGAACAGGTTGAATGAAAGTGAAGGATACAATGATACCGACTATTGCTTGGTAGAGGGCACATGCATTCCACAGGAGATAGTGAAATAGACTATCATTTGGAAGAGGGTGCATGCATGCTAAGGGCACACATGTCACACCTTCAGTTAATTCCAGTTTACATTTTGTTTCAAAATTAACAATTTCAGTTTTTGATCGAGTTTTTCCATTATTAGATTTTTTCTTTTGTTTTTTTTAGCATGCATGATCTATTCTTACTAAGAGGGTGCAGATCCTTAGTCAACTAGAATACTTATGTATGAGAAATTCCCATCTTAGGTAGAGAACGCAAATCTCAAGGAAGGGATGCATGATTGCATGCTCTAGTTCATATTTTGATGGAGACACACTTACTTAGCACTCTTACCATGCAACTATGGTGCACTAGGTGATCATATTAGGGCTATGATTTGACAAAGTCCAACCAGATAGGATTTTGCATGTGTCCATATTCATTTCACTTTCTCTCCTCTTCCTATTCTATAAGCGAGATGAAAGGTATGCCATCATGTTGGTTATCGAGGTTTTGTTGTGAACTGTTGTAGTATATACTTTTCAGTATTCAATAGAAGATAGATGCAATTGAGAGTTCAAATATATGCATTTTTAATTCAAAATTTCCACATTATGTATTTGTAAATCAGGCAACTTATATCTGCCTCTTTTTTATGGAAACTTTCAAGTTTTCAACTACCTAGTATCTAGGTTATTCTTTCTAGGTGCAAAATCCTCTTACCATTGTTAATGGAGATAAAGGGATATAAATATAAATCGGTATAAAAAATGTTAATGAAAAAATGGATACCTACAATATCTAGTGAAAATAGGGGCTTTTTAAATTGGGAAGGTGTATTGGGTTTGTATTGGTAGGGGGTTAAATAAAGTGATTTTTAGAGGTATTTTCCAATATATAGTCAAATTAAGGGTATTATTTAGTATGTCACGAACGCACGTGCTATGCTAGAGGTTCATTGAGTGAAACCCCCATGGAATCATCTCACATTGTCTTGTGAGTTGTATCATTATAAAAGAAGGTTCCCCCCTCAAAGTGGATTGTTATTCATTGAATTTTTATCATTTTCATGGCATTTTCTTCATAACACATAATTGATCTCAATTAATCACTTTGACCTACCCTTGGAATACATAACAAACTACTAATCTTAATCCTTAGGTAGCATCCTATATCTTCATGCATACATATATGCACTTTGCCACATAATATTTCTCAATTACTAATGCGTGTTCATTTTAGATATTTTGTTATCTCGCATTCTCAACATTCCCATGCCTAAAGATAATTGCCTTCTCATTCTTAAAAAATGTAATTAAACAACATGGGAAGATTAAGAGTTCCCTATTCTAACTACTCTACATAACATGGAATTCCATGTCATAATTGATTTAATTCTAGAGGCTTAAATTTTATTCCCAGAATGAATAAGGTTAAGGTGAGAAATCCCCTTTATCAAGTCTACTTGTTGACCTTCTGTTCTAATTGTTTCTAGAATAATGTTCTTTGCACCTTCTGGCTTACTTTATCATTTTGTGGCTTCCTTTGCAATGTTGGGAAACCTTCATGTCCCATTTGACCATGGAAAAGAATATTTTTTGGTTATTATTTTCAGTTGACCTTCCAATTTTCTATCTAGTGCATTGTTTCTTTGATTTTTTAAATAATTCAATCCAATCCCAGCTTGGCCTTTCCTCATGTCCATATGATAGTAGTAATGTGAGTTTCATTCGCTGCATCATTTTCACAGCTAATCTTGGCCTAATATTAAATTCGTTGTTTTAAATTTTCAACTCACCAATCTAATAAGAGTATGTCACTCTACCTTCATATGGCCTCATTTCAAAGTTAATTATTCTTGCAACTAATACCAAGCATAAATACACTTCTATTTTCATGTGAATTCTCCATACTTACAATTTGGAAGTAACTACAATTGTTATGTTTTTCTCTGATTTGTCACCTTGTACATTGAGAATGCACACTGCATTATTCATTTTCATTTTATTCCAACACTTCATATTTACTATTAGAATCATTTCCTCAAGACTACAACATCCTCCAAATGTTAATGATTTGTATCCTTTTGTTGAAACCTCAACAAATCGCTTAATTTTTCTATAAAAAAAGGCCCTCATATAAATTTTGAAATATCACCTTGGCTTTGATTTGGTATCCTCAGCCCTGGCGGAACATGCCGAGAAGACGACGCATCATGTTTGTATTGAAGAGGCTCAAGTCATTGCTAAGGTTGCCCAATTTCACCATCGCAAGTTTAGAGAGGCCCTGGAGATTGAAAAAAGGCCGGTTAATCTAAATAGGGATGATGGCTGGAAGATCAGCAGGTGTTGGGTCCCAGCCTTGTCTTCCTAGCCTCCTCGATCCTTGTTTTATAAGGTCTTAGAGTTCCTGTTTCCTTTCTGTAGTGGTGTATTCTGTGGTCGTCCTTTTTCCCTAAGTTCTTTAAAAGTTTGTTATATGTTATTATTATTGTTCCTTTGCATTATAATACTGATATAACCCTAAAGTATTTTTACCTTGTTTCTTATATTACCTAGTATTATTAAAGTATATATATA
>APFE030287445.1:17748-50305 GCA_000404065.3 Pinus taeda | reverse complement strand
GTTAAGAGGAAGACTCTTTTGCAACAGCAGCATGTCAAGGAGTTGAGGAAGTGTTTGGGTAAGACCGAATGCCCAGCAGTTGAAATTAAAGGGGAGTGTTGGAATGTTAATTCCAACTACAGGTTGCAGGGCAGCGACAGACGTGGGCAACGATGGACGGAAATTCACTGCGCGCAGGAGGCCAGGAGCTAAGGCGGGTCAGCAGTCAACGGCGCAGAAAACCACCACGGCAAACCAAAACCCCCGGTATCATATCGCACCGCTATTCGACGTGAGGTTGTTTCCGAACAGTGTGGTCTGATGCCGACATGTGTCCAGCAAGTGATGCTGGCCTGACATCAGCACTGACAATCCATCGGAAGGTATCGCTTGGTCACCTCACCCTGTCCGATATCCGTCCGATTGAACATGTTTGCTGTCCGCCATTTGATCTCCAGGAAAGTACTGCGCAGTTTAAAGTCTTCGAAGTACATACGGAGCCCTGTTGAATATTAATGCTGCGTGGAGTAATGGACCATCCCATACCTTACGATTAATGGCTGACATTCTTTTTTTGGTAAAACCTTTATTATTACCTGCGGCGCGTTAATACAAAGTATGGGTAAGTTTATTTTTATATATGTTTTAGTATAGAGCGTTGACTCTATGTTTTTGTCATGAAAACAAAACACCCGTGAGCATTGTAAAAACAGATGTAATCGCATGAAAAAAATAGCGACCCCTGCAGCCCGAAGATGAAATGCATGAAAACACACGAGGAGAAGAGTGTGTGGGCTCGGAGCAGCCATTAAAAAGAAACCAGGAGATTGTCATGTGAAAGCATAAGGTGAAAGTAAAAACAGGGTCAGCAGCACCTGTAAAAACCAACGAAGAAAAACCAGAGGAATGCACAGAAGTGCATGAGTGAATATTTTTGGGTTATAATGTAATGTCATGTACTTGGCATGAAACACAGGAGCATAAAGTTTTTGTTTGTAATGTAAAAAGTAAAAGAATGCACAGCAGTGCAGGAGAAGGCAGAGAAGTGAATGAAGAAAACCAGGGGCAGTTTTGGTTTCAAAACCATGAATAGTTTCACACAGGTGAAAAGGTGAATGTGTAAATCCCTGTAAATTTTGTTTTTCACACAGCAGTGAATGTAAATGAAATATTTACACAGTGGTGTAAAATTTCATAGGAGGCAGAGTAAGTTTTGTAAAATGTCTTGGTGAATCCCTCTGAGTGAAAGAGGATGAATATGTCTCTGTAAATTCTCAGGTGAAAACAGAGTTTTGGTTTAATCTTGTTTTTGGTAAATCCCTCTCAGCAAAGAGGATGAAGGTGTAACTGTGAACTTATTTTAATGAATGGAAATCTTTTATGGTGGTGCATTACTCTGTTCAGTGAATTTTTTTAAGGGTAAAGATCCTGGAGTAGAGCAAAGGAAACAGAGCATTGCCTCTGTGGTATTTGTGGTTTTGGTATTTTCCCATCCCAAGCAAAAATACCCAACAGCTTTGCTCTGCTTTAACAATATATAATGTGCTTTGTACAGTGTTAAAGTTCCTTCAATCTCTGTAATGTTCTTGAGGAATTGCTAGTGTTTGTGGATTAATAGATAATAAGCTAAAAATACTTGTAATCTTATATAAGATGAAGAATTTCTAACATAGTAAATCACATTTGCATCAAGATTTGATGGCTTAAGAAAGCATAGAGAAAAGAGATAAAAATGGATCAAATATGCATTTACAAAAAGTAAATATCGGTCAGTAGGAGTGGTTTTAAGAAATAATAGCTTAAAGTAATTGCAAATAAATTGAAGAAAGACAGGTGGTAAAAAATTCCTTACTTTACTTAATCAAATAAAATGGTTTCAATAACATTTAAACTATATTAACTACAAATAAAGCAATAAGATTCAGTGAACAATTTCGAATTACTGATAAGGTTGTTCACTATTTTGCAATGGACTAAATCATGCTCTTTATTCTAGATTTTTCAATCTAAAAATGCAATGCTTCCCATTCTGGTTCACAACAAAAGTTAATTCAAGAAAACTTACAGTATGTTGCAATTTCAGCATAATAGCTTTAGTCTGACAGAAATTGACAAAAATTACCTTAGAAAGTGGAGAAAAATTCCCAGGACTGGCAGCAAACTCCATTGAGAGCTTTGAACTGGTAAATTTAATTAAAGATACCATGTGGATTGTGGAGTACAAATATTTATCCTGGAAAAGGCATATATCCTCCCTCACTCAAACTCTGTATGGATGGATTTGTTCAGAAAAAAGAGGAGGTAACGACCAGTGAATCCTACATCAATTCATCTACGCTATGATAAAAGTAAATATCGGTCAGTAGGAGTGGTTTTAAGAAATAATAGCTTAAATTAATTACAAATAAATTGAAGAAAGACACGTGGTAAAAAATTCCTTGCTTTACTTAATCAAATAAAACGGTTTCAATAACATTTAAACTGTATTAACTACAAATAAAGCAATAAGATTCATCTACGCTATGATAAAAGTGAATCCTACAGCAATTCATCTACGCTATGATAAAAGTAAATATCGGTCAGTAGGAGTGGTTTTAAGAAATAATAGCTTAAAGTAATTGCAAATAAATTGAAGAAAGACAGGTGGTAAAAAATTCCTTACTTTACTTAATCAAATAAAACGATTTCAATAACATTTAAACTGTATTAACTACAAATAAAGCAATAAGATTCAGTGAACAATTTTGAATTAATGATAAGGTTGTTCACTATTTTGCAATGGCCTAAATCATGCTCTTTATTCTAGATTTTTCAATCTAAAAATGCAATGCTTCCCATTTTGGTTCACAACAAAAGTTAATTCAAGAAAACTTACAGTATGTTGCACTTTTAGCATAATAGCTTTAGTCTGACAGAAATTGACAAAAATTACCTTAGAAAGTGGAGAAAAATTCCCAGGACTGGCAGCAAACTCCATTGAGAGCTTTGAACTGGTAAATTTAATTAAAGATACCATGTGGATTGTGGAGTACAAATATTTATCCTGGAAAAGGCATATATCCTCCCTCACTCAAACTCTGTATGGATGGATTTGTTCAGAAAAAGAGGAGGTAACGACCAGTGAATCCTACAACAATTCATCTACGCTATGATAAAAGTAAATATCGATCAGTAGGAGTGATTTTAAGAAATAATAGCTTAAAGTAATTGCAAATAAATTGAAGAAAGACAGGTGGTAAAAAATTCCTTACTTTACTTAATCAAATAAAGCAATAAGATTCATCTACACTATGATAAAAGTAAATCCTACAACAATTCATCTACGGTATGATAAAAGTAAATCCTACAACAATTCATCTACTTAATCAAATAAAACAGTTTCAATAGCATTTAAACTGTATTAACTACAAATAAAGCAATAAGATTAATCTACGCTATGATAAAAGTAAATCCTACAGCAATTCATCTATGCTATGATAAAAGTAAGGTTGTTCACTATTTATCCTGGAAAAGGCATATATCCTCCCTCACTCAAACTCTGTATGGATGGATTGTTCAGAAAAAAGAGGGGGTAACGACCAGTGAATCCTACAACAATTCATCTACGCTATGATAAAAGGCTCAAGCATATGAATCTGCAACTAGCCTTTCATTCTCGGGCTAATGCACACTGTCTCGACGAGGAATAGAATTGTTATTTGGAAATGTTTGCGTATGCTATATACCTTTACCAACATATTACAGACATGGAAATCACTGGAGAAAAGGCGAATCCCACCATAAACGAGGAGTAAAATGATGCCATTGACGAGACCAAAAAGAAAAGGCTTACCACATCGTAAACTAGGAGTAAAAGTTACCATTGATAAGACCAAAAGCCGACAAACAGCAAAGGCTGACGTATGGCCTAGAAAAAAGCCGACTCGCGCTCAGCCAACAATTCTGTCAAGTACCGACTATTGTTGCTGCTGCAGTGGCATGAGCCATTCAAATCCAAGAAACCATGGATACCAAAACAAGAGAATAAGTGGATTGAAAATGCAAGAATATCGCACCGAAACTGCTGCTGCTAAATAGAAAATTAAGATTTGTGAACTATGATAAAAAATCCTATTTCAAAACAATTTTATACATGATGAATTCATGAAAACAGGGAGCCGGGAGCCATATACACCATGAATCCGGAATTTGTGAAAACGGCGGGCTGAATCCATGAAAACAGGGAGCCGCCCTCCATTTGGAAAAAATTAAGCTCTGCCCTCCATTTCAAAACAAATTTAACTTTCCAAGACCAAATCGATCCTCACAATTTCACTACCAAACCAGAAAAATCAAACCTTAAGTCATAAATGGCGATTTTGATCTCCCAAACCAGGAGCAAATATCGAAATGGGGTGATTTTAAGAAAATCCGATTCGGTTAGGGTATCCGCCCTGGGCGAAAATAAAAAAATAAATTAATTTTTAAATAAAATGAGGGCTAATTATATAAAAAGTTTTTATTATTTTAATTAAAAATTCGCCCCATTAAAATATAAAAAGCCTTAAATTTCGCCTTTGGGCGATTATTCACCCCTAAAATTACCCCTGCTCTAACCTACTTCACATCTTCCCACCAGATATCTTCTTTACCTCTCAATATGAAGATAGCTAGTCTAGCCTTTATATTATCTATGTAATTATGCAACTCAAAGAAATTCCTCATCCCAAGAATCCAAGCCTCTGCATCTTTTGGCTTTTTCAACTCTCCATCAAAAGTAGGTGGCTTTTCTTTCTTAAATTCATCTGGAAAGTATCCCCTATCACTACTCTTGTAAGGGTGATAACAATGATGATCATAATGGCTATCAAAACTAGAACTAGAGTAGTACTTGTGTCCATCACCTCTCCTATCTGGAGTATCCAACAACCTGTCATCTCTCATTGTCTTATCTCTATCCGACCTATGACCACCATGATACCTATAGCCATATGCCCCATTAGTTTTGTCTTCCTATCCATGGTTGACCTGAAGTGGTCCACATTGCTGCAGTTCTGACAAACTCTGAAGGAGTATTGCATTAACCTTTGCATGTTTCTCTTGCACCTACATGACTTTATCATTTTCTACCTTACAACTCCTTATTTCTTCCTTCAATCTTCTTAATGTGTATATGAAGTCAGAAGAGTTCCCAACGCTACATTTCTCATCTAATTCATACGGAGAATCTTTGTATTCTACCATCTTTCTACTCATTTTCATCTCTTTCCTACAAGGCATACTATGTCAGGTAAACCAAATCACAATATACCAATGTACCTTAGCAAAATTCAGGGAGGATATCTCATCTACAAGATCAACCAATCAGCACAGTACATGTATAACATAATCATGGCAGCATATATACATATAATACATAATCATATAACCATATAACCATCATTCTAGCTAGAGTCCAGTCATCAATCCATGACCATATAAACTACACATACCATGACCTCATGCATGACAACAACAACCATACCGTTGTATACTCACAATACACAAGCATAAACAACATGTAACCAAGAACAACATGACGATACACTTCACAACAACAACATCCTCTTTCACATGGGGACATCACTAGAACCATGACCGACACCATGCATATGCAACAAGCATATAGACCACAACGATTATTAACACATGTGAAACCGAAATGAATGCAAGACCAGCGCACACTGCCCATCCAATTCGAGGGGTGAACCATGCTCTAATACCACTATGTAACACCCTCATCCCATGTCTACCTAAGTAACCAGCCAACCACAGTAAATATGTGATGAGAGTCCATTATAATGGGATTCAACCTCCTAGGTAACCTTAAGGAAGAGGAATCAATGGAAACACACCACAAAAACCTTCCACATCAACAAAAAAACTCCAAGGAGCCAACCCAACCACTCAGGTAACCAGCCCTTGAGACCAAACAAAGTTTTAGACCATTAAACCCCCAAAAGCTCCCTTGATATGGATAAGCATGTGTCTAGGAGGCTCCACACGCTCCCACAACATGGGTATGCATGCGTCTGGTGAATTTTCTCCTCAGATATGTGCCTGCGACTTCAGGATTTGTGGCACTTTTTGAGGCCTAGGTCACTGCCCAGAACTTATTGACACTTTCGAAAATGAATGTACACAACATAAAAATTATTCATTTGTAAAAACAATGACAAGGTCTAGACCAAACCCCTACTAGCCATGATAGTAATTTTGTCAAACATGTCACAAATATGTAATCTACAGGTCTAAACAATAGAGCTGAGCATAGGGGTCTCATACTGATCTCATAATAACTGAGAAGCATTGTTCCCTTATATCATTAGTTGCATTATCATCTATTAGGTCTTAGATGCATTTTTCATAATTTACAAATCAAAACATGAGGAGACCCATACTTCATCATAGGCGTAATACATGCTTATAATCAACATAATAACAATAGAAATACAAGGATACATCAGCCATAGAATACAAATATAAACCAAGATAATACTCATGAATTAACAAGGAGAAATAACCTCATATTAATGATGAAAAATCCAACTTGGGATGGGACTACCACATTCCATCCGACCATAGAATTATTGAGCCAATGCTCTCTTCAACTACTCACTCTCATGTCATATTCTAAGCATGAATGTGGGACTCAAACTAAAAGAAGCAGCGAGGGCATCCCAAGGCTAAACCACCTCACCATCATCAATAGAAATAGACTTTACCGCAATCCACACTAGATCACTAGGCCAAAACAATAAACATGTAATAAAATGATTTACCATGATCTCCACCATATCACTAGGCCAAAACAAGCATGGATGCCACCAAATTTCTCCACCTAAACTATGAGGAATTTTCTTGTCTCCTAGTCTCTCAAGCTTTACCGCAATCCACACTAGATCACTAGGCCCTAAATCGAGACACACTCGCTAGGATTTACTACATATCCCATCCTGGGATTACTAGGCCTGATGGAGAACTCCCATCTCTAGGCTTTACTGTATATCCCACCATTCACTAGTCGAGGATTTATAGGCCCACCAAGGCAACACAAAAGTCAGCTTTACTGCAACCCACTGTCCAGTTCAGGGGTTACTAGGCCATGTGTTCTATTATTTATAGATCCAGCTCACTCAAATTCGAATCCATCTCGTAATCCAGCTCAACTGAAACATGCAAACCCCATCACACCATGGCTATCCAGAAATGTCAAGGCTAGGCTGAAAACATTGTCACACCTGGAAAACCCATGCCACAATAGCAAAGAACCACAAGCAATACCATGCATGCCAAATCTAGTAAGGAAAAAACACATGCAAATCCATACATGCCAAGAATCCTATTGTAGTTTCTTCATCCTCCTCTTCCTTGCTTGCTCCTTCCTTCCTCTCTCCTCCTTTTCCTTTCTTGATCCAATACCAAAGTGCTCCAAGAACACTCTAAGTCTCCAAGAGTGACAGAGATAGAGAAAGAATAATGAGAGAGCTCCAAAACTAAACTCACAAAAGGTACCAACTAATCCGAAGAAGCCTTTTTATCAATTAGGCCTCTATTTTCTTCATTTTCCATTATTTTCCTTCATTTTCCTCCTCACATGCAACCTGTGACCTTTCACCTTCATTTTCTCCTAATTTCCATTATTTTCATAAATAAATGCCATTTAATGCCACTTTTCCTTTCCAATGCCGTAGCCATTAACTTTTCCATTTCCTTTGCCAATTTCCTTAGCCATAATAAACCAATGAACACCCACTAGGATGTTTTTTCCAACATTCAGCTTGGAATAAGTGTCCCATCAATAGTGGTTATTATTTTTCCTTTATTAACTTTTATTACATGGAATTTTCACCAAGGATGTTACACACTAGGACTCCATAACCCAGAAAAGGCTTTGGGAATATCCAATTAGAGATTCCCTAATTAATTTAATTAATCAATAATTAAATTTTTCCTAAGTCTAACTTAGGGAAAATGATTAGTTTGTAGTAACTAATTTAGGAAGGTGAGATTTCTCTAGAAACTCACACAAATCGACTAGGAAATAGCCTCAACCATTGATTAAATTTTAATCTTAGTCATTGGAGTCCCACAATGAGATTATAAGAATACGTCGATGGGTAGATGGAGGAACACACTTGAGATTGATTTCCTTGGGAAGTTCAAATTTATAGAGAGCAACAACATTCTGCGAGAAGGGTTCGAGCCAGAGAGGGAACATAGAGACAGAGAGGGGCAGAGAGAGTGATTTTGAAGGAAACCTTCCAATTCAAAAATGTTAGCTACATGAGGGTCGAGTTTCCTTCATGAGGCTACACAGTGTTGGCACAAAAGCTTCAGAGGAAAAGTTTTATTTGGCTAGTCAGAGGGTCCATTCATTTGTTGGAGATCGAGATAATTTCTAGAGAGGGCCCGTGAGTCATTCTCAAAGGTCGAATTGGACAGAATACTTTATCAATTGTAGTTCCAGGTGGAGCATACAAGTCCTTGTGTAGGATTGACGTAAATGTTGTTCAAGAACGCATAACTAGGTTCGTTCTTCATAGAAATGAAATATACTTTTAATTCTTGTATTTTGTAAAAGAAAGAAAATTGATTATTATTATTATTGAGCTTGGGTTTCTTTCCCAAGAAATTTGTTTTATAGGTCAAGCACTAATTGAAAGTGCTTCTAGGGTTGTCTTAGGTCAAGAAGTCAAATAGGGCCATGGTCATAATATGAAGACCCCATCGGCTATCTTGTAAATTGTAAAAATAATTATTTTTGTATTTTATTAATCCTTCCAAGACCAAGTTTGCCTAAAAATTGGAATTTGTACCCCTGGAAGACCTATATATAGGAGACAGTTCAACCTCACTTGAACACATTCATTCATCTCTCTCTTATGCGAAGGAAGAAGCATAAAAGGGAAACGAAGAAGGCATAAGAAAGAGAATACGTGTTTTGGGTTCCTCTCTCTCTCTTTCTCTGCACACGTGTGAAGAAGAGGGTTGAAATTCTGCAGCTTTTTGCTAGTTTTTCTAGTGTCAAGCTAGGGTTTCATTGTGAAGGTTTGATCTAGTGAAAAGGAGTTGAAGGGAGGGCCAACAAAGCCCCCTTCTAGATCCAGAAGTTAGAGTAGGTCAAGCGAGGCAGCTCAAGGAAAATAAGACGTAATTCTAGTCCACAAGTGTGAAGTAGCAGCTGATGTCGGGGGGGCGAAGTTACAGATATGCAGTTATGGTAGAAAAAATGTGGTTGGAGGTCGAAATAGTGTTGCCATAAGAGATTCTACTAGGTTTGGAAAGTAGTGAAGAAAGCATATTCTTGAGAAGATGATCTTGGTCTTGCAAGGGCTTTAGTGTTGGTCAAAGGTTTTGGTATTCATCAATAAAGAATCTATAAGAAGAGATCTACATAGAGAAAGGACATCAAATAGAAGTAAGCAGAGATGTAAGTTTGGATGAGAGCATTGCCTTCAAGGAATCCAAAGATCTCCCATTCAATTTTGATGAGGAGGCTCTTCCTATGTTTGAGGAAGAAGTTAATAAGGAAGAAGTCTCTCATCATGAAGAAGAAGGTCCTAGTGAACCAATCTCTCTCCTCGAAAGAAGAAAGAGACATATCTGGTTATCTTCTACACTTCAAGAAGCAGTAGGTCACATCACAAGAGGAAGAGTCGAGGAGAGCAAGAAACCAAAAAGGTACTCAGGATATGCAACATACATGTCGAGGCTCATTTAAGATGAAACTTCCACTTTCGAAGAAGAAGCCAAACACCAAAAATGGAAGAATGCAATGAATGAGGAATACCAATCTATTATGAAGAATGGAGTCTGGGAAATTATCCAAAGACCAGAAGAAAAAAAAACATTGGTAACCTCTAAAGTGGTTGTATAAGATCAAGCATGTTGCACATGGAAGAATAGATAAATTCAAGGATATATTCGTGGCTCGAGGCTTCTCTCAGGAAGAAGGGATTGACTATGGAGAGACCTTTTCTCCCACAATAAGGTATAACACAATCTGATCTCTGATATCTCTAGCAGCATCATTGGGATGGAAGGTACATCAAATGGATGTCAAAACAACATTCTTGAATGATACCATAGATGAAGAAATCTACATACAACAACCATGGTATTCGAAAAAAATGATAGAAAAACTCATGTTCGCATATTGAAGAAGGCACTTTATGGCCTCAACAAAGCTCATAGGGCATGGTATGCTAGAATGGATGCATACTTGCAAAGGTTGGGTTTTAGGAAAAACACGGCAAATCCCAATCTCTACATCAAAGTAGAGAATGATGAACTTGTCATCATTCTTCTATATGTAGATGATATTCTATTAACTGGTAATGAAGAAAGAATTCAAGTGTAAGAAAATGTTGGCTGCTGAATTCGATATGAAGGATCTAGGACTTATGAATTATTATCTGGGACTAGAAGTCTAGCAAGAATCGAATGAAATCTCCTAGGACAAGGAAAGTATGTGATCGAGCTATTGAAACAGTTTGATATGATGCAATGCAAACCCATGACAACTTTTATGATCACAAACTTGACAATGTTAAGGAACTCTAAATCCATTCGAGTGGATCCTACTAAGTACAAACAACTAATTGGCTCCCAAAGGTATCTGGTGAATACTCGACCAAACATATGTTTTGTAGTAAATGTTATTAGTCAATTTCAAATGGAACCTAGACATGATCATTGGATAGCTTCCAAGCATATACTGAGATATCTGCAAGGAACCATCCACTACTGCCTGAAGTATGAAAAAATAAAAGATGTTAATCTAGAAGGATTTACTGATTCCGATTGGGGAGGCAGCAAGAAGGATGGAAGAATCACTACAGGAGGATGTTTTAGCTTGGGATCCTCCATGGTCTCTTAGATGAGCAGAAAGCAAGAGATAGTGGCTTTGAGTAGTGCTGAGGCCAAGTACATTGCAGCTTGTGAAGTAAGTAGGGAAGCAGTCTTGTTAAGGAAGATGTTATCTGATATGCTGGCAGGACCATTGGAACCTACCATAATACATTGTGATAATACCAGTTGTATAAGACTATCTAAGGACCTGATATTTCATGGAAAGACGAAGCACATAAACAACAAGTACCACTACATTCGAAAGTTGGTACAAGATCGTGTATTGAAGCTAGAGTATATCCCCACCGATGATCAAACTGCTAATATTTTGACAAAATTTGTGTATTTTGGAAACAATCTTGGATTGGTTGACATATCTTCCCTAGTTGAGAGGGAGATATAGACACATCATTCTTTTCTTCATTTTGGAGGAAATAATGGAGTATTGAGTAATCATCTGGCATCTGATACTCTTTGAGGATGTGGTAGGGCATCCAAGATAAGAGTAGGCAAGAGGACCGATATTCTTCGAGGGCTCGGGACCCAAGATAAGAATAGTCCTAGAAGGTCATCCTCAGTGAACACCGAGGTGGCATGTACCTTAAGAGACAATGATGAAGGTGTCTATAATCATTGGTCTCACCAACATTGTGCTCTGATCTATTGAGAGATAGAGTTGTTAGTCAAGGCCTTGCTATGTGACAATGCTGGTTATAATGATGCTATACAAGTGGATTACTAGTCTGGGTCTTCTTATGTTATCTCTTCAGTATTGAGAATAGCCATGTACCATTTATGAATACTTCCCTAGTTAAGAGGGAGTGTTGAAGAAAGAGTAACTAGGTTCGGTCTTTATAAATATGAAATGTACTTTTGATTCTTGTAAAAGAAAAAAATATATTATTATCATTATTGAGATTGGATTTCTTGCCATATAAATTTGTTTTATAGGTCAAGCACTAATTGAAAGTGCTTCTAGGATTTTCCTAGGTCAAGAAGTGAAATAGAGACATTGTCATAATATGAAGACCCCATCAGGCATATTGTAAATTGTAAAAATATTTATTTTTGTGTTTCACTGAGCATTCTAAGACCAAGTCGGTCTGTCAGTGTATCAAGTTGGCCTAGAAGTTGGAATTCGTGCCCCTGGAAGACCTATATATGGAAGACATTTCGACCTCACTTAGACACATTCATTCCTCTCTCTCTTATGCGAAGGAAGAAGTAGAAAAAGACAGTGAATAAAATAGAAGAAGGAGAAGAAGTGTTTTGGGTTCCTCTCCCTCTCTTTCTCTCATGTCGTGTGAAGAAGAGGGCTGAAATTCTACATCTTTTTTTTAGGGTTTCATTTTGGAGGTTCGATCTAGTGAAAGAGAGTTGAAGGAAGGGCCAACAAAGTCCCCTTCTAGATCCAAAAGTCAAAGTAGGCCAAGCGAGGCTGTTGGAGGCAAAGAAGAAGTAGTTCTAGTCCATATGTACGAAGTAATAATTGTTGTCAGGGGGGGCGGGAGGGGGCGAAGTTGCAGATCTGTAGTTAGGGTAGAAAAATTGTGGTTGGAGATCAAAGAAGTGTTGCCGGAAGAGATTCTGCTAGGTTTGGAAAGAAGTGAAGAAAACACATTCTTGAGAAGCCGATCTTGGTCTTGGAAGGGATTCAGTGTTGGTCAAAGGTCTTGGTATTCGTCAATAAAGAATCTATAAGAAGAAATTGAAGGGTTTTCCTCTCAAGAGGAGAGGTTTTTCCCTGGATTGGAGCCTACATCTTGTGTACTTGTATCTTGTTGATCTTCTTATTTTGATATTTGTTTGATGATTGAAGAACACACTATAATAATAATAAGAAGGAGATAATCCTAATAAGTAAAAAGACAGCACATACAATTATCATAGTTACAAGAATCATTAATGTCATATTGCCCTAGATTCTTCAACAACGGTTGACACAAGGGTTTCATGGAGTCTAGTATTTTCCAGTTTTCGAGTTGGACCAGTGCCGGGTGAGACAAAATTTCTATCAATATTTTTGTGGAAAGTTTCTTTTATAGAGGATTGTCAGTTTGGGCATCCATTTGTACTCAAAATTTTCTCACTATTTCTTAATAATAAAACCCTCAACTGTTGCATCAGTTTTCCCACACAGGGTTTTTCCAGGGACATTTTTCCAAAAATAATGGTGTTATATCTAGGTGTGTGTGCCAGTGTTTTCTCAATTTTCAGTGTATCTTCAACAATATTTTTCATTTGTGAAGATTACAGTGTGATTAATTCATTGTTGTCGTAGCAATACACTGCATATTTAATTTATCAGTTGGAAGAATTATTTCCAATTGTTGCAATAGAATTTCAGTAGTGAAATTTTCACATGGTATCTAAGTGTATTTGATCATATAAGGAAACTTAGAAGTAGAAGAAGAAAATTTGTTGTTCAGAGGGAGAAGTAGGAAAAATTTTCTGGGGGTTACACAATGCCTAGTTAGAAAGTGCAAATTATTGGGCAGTTCAATTTTTCAGTGCAGGGTTGTAGAAAAATTCAGCTTACAAAAGTGAGTGATTCTAGTAGGCTGAGGGAGCAGTAGTTCAATATTTTCCTAACCACTGCGAATTACTAGGTATTTCGATTTTTCAGTGCAGGGTTGTAGAAAAATCGGCTTGCTAGATTGAGTGATTCCAATAGACAGAGGGAGCAACATTTCAGTACTTTGGCTAAGAAAATTCTTTGTTTGAGCATAAGAGGATTTCATAGTAGTTTCTATAGAAGAATTAGCGTTAGGTGGAAGAGAAAGTGCACACACAGAGGGACTTTCTTTCAGAGGGTTTCTAGTCTAGAAATCCATATTTCCAGTTGTAGTCGGTAGTAGCTATAAGCAGAGTTTCACACTCCAAAAGGGAGTGTGAATAGAAGATTCAACAATCAAGCAGGTGAAAGACGAATATTTCCATTTCAGGTTCAGGGATGGCCACAATTGCGCTTAGAGATCAGGATAGGATGGAGGGATCTTCCAACTATGACATATGAAAGGCCATGATGTCCTTCGTGCTAGATGAACATGGCCTAAAGACCTTTGTAGAAAGCGTGTTGCCAATATCGACCGATGCAGATCATCTAAAAGAGTACATGAAATAAATGGCCCAAGCAAAGTGAATGATCCTGGATGGAGTCTAGGACCATATAGTTTCACATATATCTAACAAGAACACTACTAAGGAGATGTGGGATACCCTCACTCAGTTATATCAGAATCCTTTTGAGCAATGGAAGATGTTACTGAAATAGAAGTTGAGAAACATCAAGATGTATAAGGGTGAAGGCATTGATCCCTTTTTCACAGAATTTAGGAAATTTGGGATCAGCTTGTAGTAGGTTCCTCAAGATATAGAGATGGTGGCTTTGGAACTAAACAATGTCTCAGGGGATTGAGAGATCTTTGTCCAAGGAATTTTAAGACGAGATACTCTACCTAGGTGGGAAAGGATGTGGTCAGACTTACAATCAGAGGAGATGAGGCGAGTTCTTATAAGGACCTAGATCAACAAAAGCAACAGTAAGGGTTTGAAAGGTGAGAAGGAGGAAGAGAATGTGACCCTTGCATCAAAGGGTCCTAGTTAGGGACAAGGAGAGAAGGAGAAAAATAAGGACATATCTAAGGTCAAGTGCTTTAGGTGTGGCGAGTTTGGCCACTACAATACTCAGTGTCCTTTTGTGGAAATACCACAACCCCCCAATTATATTATTATCTTCATAATAATAATGGGAACCCTCTATGTAAATTTTGGTTTTATCTGTTTTATTTTGGTTAATTGTAAAACATTTTTGTAATTTTTTTCTTTCTTTGGATTTACATTCTGATTGCTTCATTAAGCTTGTTTTTTCGCTAGCTTTCCACCAATTCTCATTTCATCTCATTTGGACTTATAGTTTGCAAATGATGCTTATTCAAAGTTCAGTTAATTTCCACTACATAGACTTAATAAATGTACAAAATATATTTTATTTTTGTAAATAAAACTAATTTTATAATTTGTAACTATTATTGCTTCAATTAATTTATTAACCTAAATTAATTAAATTAAATAATAATTAATTAATTTAACTAATATGTAAATATTAAACTAATTATATATTATTTATTTTTTTAATATATTATTAATTGATTTACAAAACCAACCGGTACAAGAACTTAATATAATACATTAAAACTAAAAATAATATATTAAAATTATTATATTATATATATATATATATCAAATTCTCATGCCAAACGACATTTTAATTCCCAGTTCATAATCATTACGAGAATCCGAGATCTGAAGACATTTTTTTTAAATACATGGTGAATCGGTAACTAATCTATGTGAGACCCAAGATCAATCCTCGTAGCTGCCTCTACACCAAGAGTACATCCAACTACCTACAAGTCGGATATACTAAGATCCTATGATTTTAGCAAGAGCGGACTCACGTGCCGCCAAGGCGAGGGTGGAAAATCTATTCCCTGAGCCGCCACCATAACAGGTCATTGTACTCAATGAGATTTGCACTGCAGTCTCTTGAGCTTCGCCCAAATAAACTTTCCGAAAAAAATATAATAATATAGTAATGGTAATTTAAAAAAAAAATACCTAGCTTTAAAGTAATTGTGGCTTATATAATATAATGAGAGATCCACACTCACGTGGGCCTCCTTTCCCCTCCCTCAGCGCTCCTCTCTCCTCCACTTTCCCGGCTCCCTTTTAAATTTTGTTACGGGCTTTTGTTTCTTAGGGAGACCGAGCTTTCCGGCCTCCCCTCCTTATTTCTCTCGGGCAGCCCACCCCTCCTCTCAACTCCCTCATGTCCCTTATAACTCCCACCTTATGCCTCTTCCACCTTACGGGACTCTTAATGAAATCCAAGCACAATTAAATGGAGTCAAAAACTGCTTCACTTTTTTAAATGTTTTAGTTGTATAATAATAATAATTTATTATCTAAATTTAAATGAAGATTTTATTAATATTTATATATATTAATAAAAAATTTAGATGGTTGGTTAAAATATGTATTTTTCTATGAATCTGGCAGTTTTGATAGCCTAGCTTTGGAAGCTAATATTTTGAGTTTTACTTGGCCAAATGAGGCCCAGGATGGTTCATTGGAAAGCTAGAATCGAGGAAAATAATCCATTAACATTAATGTAACCAAATATGTATATTTAATATGCCAGAAAATTAGCAGAAAATGAACCTACGAAATTGTAACAAAATTTAATTTGAGAAATTGTTTTGAACAATTTTACCTACCAAACTTTTGTTGTTGCAAATTGGTTGGAAGACAACTCCCTTCAACCATAGAAGCCTTGATAGCTATCAACGAGGGCACAATTTTCCATTTATTTATTTAATTGGGTTTTTATTTTAGAGTTTGTTTTCTCCCATTTGGAAATTATGATTTTGGTGAGCAAATTAATTTATTGTATTATATTTTTTATTGGTTTTGTAGGAGAGTTGTTGCGATGAGATCAAACCCAAAGGATTTGGAGAAATAGAAAGGGACCAACAAGGAAGAAAATAGAGGATTTGCAGCTCCAAAATAAAGGGATCCAAAACTTCTTTAATAACTCTCCATTTTTGGCCTCTTTTTGTAAAATATAAATAAGGCTTTGTAGAGTGAGGAAATGGTTCCTCTGCTCTACAAATTAGGAGCTCTTAGCATTTTTGTAATCAGATTTTGAACTATAGGTAGGGAGGAAAAGCTCAGATCTGGGTTATTGGGGGGGTTTTACTTTACAAATATAGACTTTGTATTGGAAGTTGTGGCAACACTTTTGCAACTCTCTCCCTTAAGTGGCAGAGCTTATGATTTTGGAAAAGATTGTTGGAGATCAAATCAAGGAACAGAGCAAAGAGATCAGGTTTTATCACTTTGTATTTAAAATACTTTTATTTTCAATGCAAATTTTATCTTTTTGATGGGATATTTGTGTGAAATGATTTGCATATTGAGGATTGTTATTTGATGTGAGGATGAACATCTCTTGGATTAGTTATCTAGTTCAATAGTCTCATAGATTTTCCGTTAATTTTATCCTTTGCTCTAGTGCTTAAATCGTATTTCTGAGTAATTATTTAATTACAAATATGCTACCCAAAATCAATTTAATTATTGTTGAAATCATGTGAGCTTTTTCTCAGTTTTAATAGTTTATCATTCATTGTTAATTTCTCTCCAACCATAACATATTTTGTAATCATAATATTAGTTATTAGAACTTTTTCCTTAGTCAGATATTCATCATAAACGAGACATGTTAAATCCCCAATCCATTTAAATACCATGCTCTCTGTTGGGTTAGATCTACATCTTCCTCATCGAGATACGCTTATGATTTATTTCCTTTTGCTTGCATTTTAGAGTATAATTGCATTTAGATTTTATCATTTCATGGTAAAAATCCCCTTACACCAGGGGATAACTTTAGTGTGGCTTGGCTGAGCCCTTAATTCAGCTTAATGGTTACTTTTTTGCCCATGCGCAGCAAGCGAGTAATACCAATATCTCTCTCCTTATTGGATAAGTAATTGAAATAACATAAGTCATTATGGAGAGAGAGGGGGTAACTAGACCCAATAGAACAAGTTAGAACTGCCAAATCAAATGGATAAGGGCTTAGTTGGGGCTCTAACCAGGTGGTCTCTCTTACATATTGATGAGGTCATTTTTTGCCATCAACATTTTTGGTGCTACAAGGAGGGCCAACTACTAGTTTCCTTTTGGAGTTTTTGTGTGTTTAAATTTTATTTATTTTCAATGGCTCCTTCAAAATTACATATTTGGATTTTGTTTTTTTTTACCAGAACTCAACCAGCTATCACTCTAATAAAGGCAATAGAGATCTTGTCAAATTTAAAATACATTGGTAAGAATTATGCTTTTTATCATCTACTTCGATTTATTTTTAGATTGCAATCATTTTGATATTGATGAAGTTGTCATTTGCAAGATCTTCACTCTTACTCTGACATGAATGGAAAAAGATTGGTGCCAATCATTACCAGCTACCTATGTACATAGTTGGGATGAATTTTTAAAAAAATCCTTCATGTTTTTCAGGATTATGATGGTGAAAAAGTTTGTGATCAGCTAGAAGCGTTGTGAAGAATGGAGGATGAGTCTTTAGACAATTTTCTATTTAGATTTAAATTAATCTGTTTCCAATTTCAATATAAAGATTTGCCCTCTCAATTAAAATTAATTGGATGGTTTAAGAATTTAATTTCTCTTCCCTCTCATTCTAATAATTGCAAGGAACTTGAAGATAGGACATTAGTAATCTTATGCTCTATTGTTGAAGAGTCAATTGCTCAAAACAACAATGATGATCCACTACAAATAGAAAATTCAAATATTGTCAATGATGAATTTCAGGAAAGGAAAATGTTGGTATTGAGAATTGTGATATCAATCAATTAGTTGCTCTAAATCAAAACAATTTTGTTGATTCAAATCAATCTTCTTCTATTGAAATAGAAAAGAAAGAAGTTATAATTTCAACAAACAAATCAGTTATAAACTATGAAAATCAAAAAATTTAGCAATAGGCAAACTGCTACAATTAGTGTAGAAATTTCACCCTTTAAAATCAACAATCAATTACTGTAAACTTTAGATCGCTGAGAAAAAAATTTCAAGTCAACCAAATTCTTTTAAACAATTCCGAATATGATTCTAGCATTGAGGAAAACATTGATCAATAATCCATAAATCTACAATTGAGCAAACTTTTGCAAATAGAGAAACTTTTAGGTATATACCTTGAACTTCTTATTTCTTTCTCTATCCCAGATTTTTTATGATTAGGTGATCAATTTTTAGCTCAAAAAAGAAGTTCCTAGAAAGTCCTGAAACCAACAGCAAGTCAAAGTGCTCATTGTTCTGAATCCAATGACATTGATTCACCTCAATCTGACATGTATGCTCTATATATCACGTTCTGATCATTTTCCCAAACATGTAAAAATTTTACAGGTTGAAGTGTAGCACTGCTAATTGGGTAGTCTGTAAGCTAATTGGGCAAGTTGGTTGTGATTTTCGGTCCAACAACAAGCTTCCAAGTGTTCTCACAAGATTGGTTTTAATTTTTGAAATCTGATTGGTTGATTGGGTTTTATGTGGCCAATGGAGTGGTGCCACGTGGCTCAATCATGGGTTTCCACATGGCACCCCGACATAGTGGTAAAATTATGGTATGGGTCGAATGAGCCTCTGGGGATTTGACCCTGCAACTTCATTCCCACAACTCCAGTGCCTTGCCACTAGGCTATGCGATCAGTCTTATTATGTATATTGGCCAACCACTACATAAAGTTTACGATGATGCCCAATGGAGGGAGAGGTTGGGGCTAAGCCCCTGGCCCCCGATCACCACACCCCATGAGACCACGGGAGAAGTGACCAAGGAGCTGAGGGATTAGCCCCAACCCATGATCACCACCCCTTGTATATAACCAAATGCAAAAGGAATGAGTGCTCGAAGGTAAGCAATGGTGGATGGGGGCTAGGCCCACGGTCATATGCCACCACACATGACTGCACACCAAATTTTAAGGGGTCCAACAGGAAGGGCAGGCGGTTATCCTAACCCTTGGACCCATGGCACCCACATGACCATGTGCCCATGTTTTAAGCTCTAGGTCGGCGAGGGCGGGCATTAAGGCCTGTGGCCTTATGTGACAATCTGACCCTATTTTTCGGACTCAAGGGTTATTGGCGAAATTAAAGTTCCAACAAATTTCACCGGCGAAGGGCGAATTTTTCACTCTGTTAGCAAAAAATAGGGCAGACTTGTAGGACAGTTAAACTATTGGTCCTATTTGTAGGACAATTAATAGTAAAACTCATATGAGAGCTTGGAGAGCTATATCTTTTGGAGTTGTTGGCCATATTGAGCTCAAAAAGAGTCCACTTAGGGGTTTTTGGATTCTGAATCCATTGGTGACCTCTAATTTTTTATTGGAGCACATCTAACTAGCCTTTGTGTAGGTTTGAGACTAAGGGTGTATGGATCAATCAGGGTTTAGAAGTAGTTCTGGAAGGTGTTTGAGCATGGAGGAGACCTTGTAGGGGTTTTCTCACCTTCATAAGTCTACTGCAATAGCTTTTACTTATAGGGTTCAACTTAGGTTTATTTTTCACATTATGTTATGTTGAGGGAAGTTTTCTTTATGTGCTTCAATGTGGAATTGAAGTGCTCACACACTCGTTTTTGGCTCATTTCAGTTGAAGTCCGGAATATTTGTAGGAGATGATTTGTGTTGTTGTTGTTTATGAGAGTTATTTATAGGAGAACACTACCTTGGAGGGGTAATAACTACATGTTTTCATCAACAAACGTTTATGTAATCCATTTTTCTACTGAATATATGAGTGGTATAGCTATGTTGAAAAGCCTAGAGATGTAGCCCAGGAGGGGTGAACTCTGTCAACAAATCTTTTCTTATCTCTTCATTATGCCTGCATAAGTTACGCGTTGTTATGTTGCTTATGATAAGTTACATGTGAAGAATAATTCATGACTTAAAGAGACATTGGAAAAAAACTTGTTTGTTTGAAGACCCATTTTACTTTGCAAAGCGTTAACATGGTCCTTATTTTATTTTGTTTGATTTTGGAAAAGAGGAAGAGAACACCGACTTTAATTTCAGATAAGGTTGGTATCAAAGCACAAGCTGACCAAGTTGCAAGAATAGGCAACAAAAGGAGTCTCCAAGAGCTAGAGGAGCAGAATTTGGCTCTTCGTATGGAGAACATTGAGTTGAGAAGGATGCTAGAGATGGTTTAAGAGGAGAAGAGGCACACATGACTTCAGTTGAAACATGTGTTAGAAGAATAAGTTGTTGAAAGTTCTACTCCTGTGCCAACAAGAGAAACCTGTAGAATGAAAACAGTATGTGTCATGGTTCAAATAGTGGTTTTGGACCATATGTGGAAGATGATGCATGTGAATTTTGAAAGAATCTTTAAGAAGCACACCATATGTCAGTGGATAAGAATGGGTGGCTAAAGTCAGTTGCAATATCATTGTCGTCATCATCAGAAATTGAAAAGATGAATGGCAAGTTTAAGGAGGTAATTAGCATTTCAAGTACCATTCCTTCTACTTATGTGTATAACACCTCTTTTGTAGCATTTGAGCAACATATTGAAGGTATACGTATGAAGCTTCTTTACAAGATGGGTTATGAATGTGGAGGCCTCGGCATAAATGACTAAGGTATTACCAATCCAATCATGGTTGAGGAGAGATTGAAGTATCAGGGATTGGGATATGGTCTAAGGGAGTTTAGAGAATGATCCAAACTACTTGAGGCACATCAATCATATAAGGATAAGATGTCACCACCTTGTAACAATGTTCATTCATTTTCCAAGTGAGATGAATGGTTGAAGTGACCTTGCATGGCATTGTCCACTCCACTTCGTCAAAGTTGCAACCCTAGAGATTAGTATAATTCTCATGGGTGTTTTCTAATGCATAGTAATTTTGAATACATTTGGAATAAGTACCCTTGTACTTTCTGTGATGCATTTGACCATTGCATGGTTGTATGTGAGAAACATGTGATAATGGTTAAAAGAATGGATCAAATTATAGGAATCAAGCATAACGACTCTCCTTCACATGAGAGAACTTCTATGTCAAAAAATAAGAGAAAGTTCTTCTGTACCCATTGCAAGATGCATGGGCATGGCACTAAACGATGTTGGAAGTTACATCCAGAGCTTCGTTCAAAGAAAGGAAAAGAGATTGTGCAACATAATGAAATGGAAATAAGAGGCAGCAAAGAGGACTCGCAACAATCCTAAGAAACCTTCAAGGCAAAGATGATGCAAGAAGAGAACCCATAAGCCTAGGAGACACAAAGTTTGGGTAGACTTATTGTAAAGTTTCTTTGTAAATTTTGTAATTACTTGTTGTTGTTTACTTTTTTAGGCACTTTTCTAAAAAGAAAAATCATTGTCACTATGTTCAACAAGTAGATGTTGTAAAGTGAATGTACAAGATTGTCATTCAAATTTGTCTGCAAGTTTTTCATGTGTTCACTGATAAAATTATTTGATATGAAACTTATGTGAATAAATTCTTTGTTTTCAATATTGTACAAGATGACTATGTTTTGTAGGCAAGGCCAATTGTATCATTGAAAATTTCCAGCAATGTATATTTCATGTACAAGTTCAGTTTGAAGACGTTAAAGCAAGTTTATGTTGCTAATGAATTCCAAGATGGAGTCAAGTTTGTCTTCAACAGTTTAAATTCAAGATGAAGCGTTTTTTAGCCATGTAAAGATGAGATTAAAGAGAATGTTCAGACTCCACTCATTAGTATTTTCCTCCTACATCAGCGATAAGAATCTTGGCTCAATTCTTAACAAGACAGTAGGTCTTCACGAAGAAGATAGGTGAAGTGCCTTGATTGGGGCTTGAAGGGCACCAATTGAAAAGAAAACATTTTGGATTGAGTTTTGGGTGTTTTTAAGTTTCAACCTCATTATATTGACTAGGCAAGTAAACTTTTGGAGTCCAAAAGTTCCTATTGGGGAGGTGTGATCAGGTGATCAATTTTTAGCTCAAAAGTGAAAGTGCCTAGAAATTCTTGAAACTAAAGCCAAGTTGAAGTACTTGTCATTACGAATCCAACGAATTTTGTTTCACCTCAATTTGACATCATATGCTCGAGATAGTGCATTCTGATCGTTCTCCCAAATGGATAAAAAATTTATAAATTGAAGTGAAAAGGATTGCTGATTGGGCAGTGCATACGCTAACTAGGCAACTTGATTGGGAAAGCTAAGTATGATTTTTGGGCCAATGGCAGGCTGCCAAGTGGCCTCACAAGATTGGTCTGAATTGTCAAAATCTGATTGGTTGATTGTGTTTTTATGTGCCCAATGGAGTGGTGCCACATGGCCCAGTCATGGGTTTCCACGTGGAAACCCGACAGAGTGGTAAAATTATGGTATGGTTCGAACGGACCTACAAGGATTCAAACCTGCAACCTCATGCGTACAACTGTAGCAGCTTACCACTAGGATACACGATCGGTCTTATTATGTATAGTGGTCAACCACAACATAAAATTTACAATGACACCCAATGGATGGAGAGGTCGAGGCTAAGCCCCTAGCCCCTGGTCACTACACCCCATGAGGCCACAGGAGTAGCGACCAAGGGGCTCGATGCTTAGTCCCAACCCATGGTCACCACCCCTCACATATAACCAAACATGGAAAGAAGGAGCGCTCAGTGGTAAGCACTGGTGGATGAGGGCTAGCCCTAGCATCATATATAGATTTTTTTGTAGATTCAACAACTCATGTGATATACTAAAACATAAGGCAATAATCTACTCTACTCTTTAAAGTGGAAACCAATAATGATCGATGAAAACAATAATTAGAAAGAGGAAGAATATTAATCGCACATTACACAATATTTCTCTGGGGAAAACAACTGCTCAAAACCCTGACTATCTATATTGCATTAACCAGAAGATCTGAGAAGAAAATGCAATGCTTGTTTACACTAGAACAATCCTTGCACAAGAATGTTTAAACTCTTTGCATCACAAGCCAACTCAAGCCAACACTTAAATTTTGTTGCCTTCCAAGCCCCTACTTCCTTGCGCAATCCTAAGAGAATAATCTCATATTTAATTGGGAAATCATTCCTCCATAGTTGTGCAATCAAAACTTAGGTCCTAAAATAATTGCATGAACCATCTGTACAACTCAGAAAATTATACAATTGATAGTACAATGTCCTTGCACTCTAATCTCAAGTGGGTCTTCCTCTGAACTGACACGCATGAATTATTTGTGAGTGAACCTTTAGTTAATTGGTGTGGTACTAGTTGATGCACTGGTGCACTAATCCACTACTAGAACTCTATTAGTTCCTCCAATAGTTAGAACTAGCTAGTTTAACTGACTATAACTCAGTTAGACTAAGTTATCTAATTACAAATCCAAAGAACTCAACCTGAACCCCTACAATTTAGGGATCACTCTACATGACTCTAGATAGACTTCCAACTTGAATTTCGCAAGCTAACTAAGTAAACTTAACTTAGTTAACTATTACAAGTTGTTATGAGAAAAGAATTACAATTTTAATTCA
Organism: Pinus taeda; assembly: GCA_000404065.3. Lineage (NCBI taxonomy): Eukaryota > Viridiplantae > Streptophyta > Pinopsida > Pinales > Pinaceae > Pinus > Pinus taeda. The sequence goes on along the minus strand of APFE030287445.1, from coordinate 26,299 downwards.
CAATTTAGTTCAAGGACAAATTAAATTGGAATTTCTTATTGCTATTTTTAACATCATATGCCACTACACATGACCACATGCCAAAGTTTAAGGGGCATGACGGGAAGGGTAAGTGGGTTTCCTAGCCCTTGTACTCGTGGCACCCACATGACCATGTGCCCATGTTTTAAGGGCTAGGCCCGCGGGGGCGGGCATTAAGGCCTAGCCCATGACCTTATGTGCCAATGTGATCCTATTTTTCGAACTTAAGTGTTATTCAAGAAATTAAAGTTCCAACAAATTGCACCGATGGAGGGAGAATTTTTCACTTGAATAGTGAAAAACAAGGCAGATTCGTAGGACAATTAGATTGATGGTCCAATTTGTAGGACAGTTAATAATAAAACTCATATGAGAGCTTGGAGAGCCATATATTTTGGATTTTTTGGCCAATTTGAGCTCAAAAAGAGTCCACTTAGGGGTTTTTGGATGTTCTGAATCCATTGGTGATCGTTAATTTCTAATTTGAGCACATCTAAGTAGTCATTTTGTAGGTTTGAGACTAAGAGTGTATGGATCAATCAGGGTTTGGAAGAAGTTTTGGAAGGTGTTTGAGCATGGAGGAGACCTTGTAGGGGTTTTCTCACCTTCAGAAGTCTACTGCAACAACTATTACTTGAAGGGTTCTGCTTAGGTTTAATTTTCTCATTATGTTATGTTGAGGGAAGTTTTGTTTATGTGCTTCAATGTGGAATTGAAGTGCCCACATGCTCATTTTAGCTAATTTTTGTTGGAGTATAGAATATTTGTAGGATATGCTTTGTTTTGTTGTTGTTTTTGAGAGTTCTTTGTAGGAGAACACTACCTTGTAGGAGTAATAGCCACATGTTTGCATCAACAAACGTTTATGTACTTCATCTTTCTATTGAATATATGAGTGGTATAGCTATGTTGACAAGCCTAAAGATGTATCCTAGGAGGGGTGAATACCATCAACAAATATTTTCTTATATCTTCATTATTCCTACACGAGTTATGTGTTGTTATGTTGCTTATGTTAAGTTACATGTGAAGACTAATTCATGACTTGAAGAGACATTAGAAAAAAACATGTTTGTTTCAAGACCCGTTTTACCTTGCAAAGCATCAACACAATTGTATTTTTTTTTTTATTTGATTTTGGAAAAGAGGAAGAAAACACCTACTCCAATTTCAGATCATTTTAGCAATGCTAATTCAAATTTTAATTAGTATATACTCCATCTGGACACAAAATTAACTTCAGAAAAAAGAGGAGTTGTCACAAATTTAATTAGTAATGAATTATTGATAATTTCTTATCAGGATAAAAAGGATTTAATTACCCATAATTTCAATAACCCTAAAACTTCTCTTAAGTATGCATCTAATTTTTATGTCTGGTTTTGATTATCTCATTCAGAGGAAAATAACACTAATGAAATCATTTACGAAGATGGCTTGAGAATTAAAAATACTGAGTCTCTTCACTCTTTGGGAATGGTTTTATATGATTCCCATATTACTAATTCTTTAAGCCAACCCATTTTTGAATGGAGAAAACCCTATTCTAGAAATTGTTATAATAAATTATCATTTTCAAACGTTTAATTATTGTAATGATTTCAGTGCTCAAGAATCCACTCCTATTTATGATTCTTACGACCATGAAATTTTTTGTTCTTATCATACACCTAAAATTATTCCATTTTCACAAGTGGTTACTAATAATATTTTTTATTTCATTATTTCTGTAGACACTTGTGGGAAGGAAATTTTTGCAAGCAAATCCCAGTCGTGTTGTAATATTACTTGTAACATTAATGTAAATTTGTTTTTCCTTCATTTTCCTCAGTTTCAATTTACTTTTCTTTCAAAATTCATTTTTTAATTTTTAATACATTGTGTTGGCACTTAAAACATTTGGACAGTCAATACTCATCAAATGTATTAGTGGGCATATATCATGGTTTTAAGCATGAGCATTAACAAATCTGTATTTTGCAATTTTATTTGATGTTCATGTCTAGCAAATTCATGTCTTGTTCTCAAAAGAATTCCTCACAACTTTTGACATTTGCGAGTGCATTAGAATTTGGCCGACAATCTGATTCATTCAAAAATCTTCAAAGTTATTTATTTAACTTCTATTCACACTTAATTAAGCCATTTTACAAGTGCTTGGAAATAGGAGTTGCATAGAAATTTTTTGATCTTCTCATTTGTGTACATAATATCAACAATGTTTGGCAGGCTCCAATATTTTAAAATATATCATCCAAGCCTAACCTGATATTTACTCTTTCTTTTGAATTTCTTCCAATCACTCACTGAAATGCACCCTTGTTTTCATGACATGTTTTGAAGAATTTCAAAGTAAGAATTTTATGAATAAATTTATTTTGTTGAATTTGTTAGATGCACATAGTAAGTTGATTTTTTTTTATAATCTAGTTGCAAAAATAAAACAGAGAATGGTTACATTGGAAGTATGCTTTCACCTAATTTAATTTTTTTCTTCAAAATAGTAGTAGAAATAATGTTAGTTTAGATTTAATTTTTTTTGCTTGTTTCTTTGTCTGTTAATAATGCAAGTAGAAGAATAAAGCGAGTAGTTTAGTTTTTTCCAAGTTACAAACATGTTCAGAGAAGTATTCATTTTCTCATCAATTTTTTTTTTTTTTTTTTTTTATGCGCTTTATATAGATGGTTTGCTTTATACCCTTAGATTTCCACATGGGAAAGATTAGGCATGTCTATTTTTTTCTTCTTATTGATACAAGCTGAAATGAAATGCTTGGCATTTTCTTGTTTTGATTTTCCACAGGCCTTTAGCTTCTCACATTTTAAGAGGGAAATTAGAAAGGCCCATAAGCAAAGGAAAATCCCAAAGAATCTAGCAACAAGCATAAAAATACTCTCACCCATTAACATGCCTTTGAACATTCTTGTACTTTGAATTTTCCATGTTTAATCGAATCTGTACACCCCATTATTTATCCTGAATCTTATGTTTCAGTCACACCCCTTTAGAAATCCCAATATGACTTATTGTTCATTCTACATTGTGTGTGCACATGGGTCACTAGTGTTTGGTATTCATTCCTTCATCCTGTAGCCACAATTGTTCCATGAAGAATATCTTTTATTCCCTCCCTTGATGACAAGTATAGCTAGGATCTTCTACCTTCATTCCATCCTTGCACATATTTCACACTACCCTGGTTCCCGGAGTCCTGGAATCGAGGGATCTCATAAATTTTTTAAGAATCCAATTCTGAAATGCTCACGGGGATCCTAGAATCTAAGTTCCCTCCTTCTCGTAATCATGACAATAGCGCAATCCCATCTTCTCAAAATCCCTCCATCCCAGAATCTCGTAACATTTTTAAAATTCTAATTAATAATACCTTGTGGGATCTGGGAATCCGAGTTCCACATTACCCAACTATCCTTCGAGCATTTCAAAGATTTCTTCTGGATAACATGCATAGATGTACCCTCTTACCTTTATTCTTTTGTGTATTTCTTGTTAACTCAGAACCTCAATAACCCACACCCTCTTAATTACAATTTCATTGATCTTCTGGCAACCCAACCCCTTAGTGATGTCATCTCACCTCACTCATATCTATGGGATCTTGGCTCCACTTATTTCCTTTTATTCATATGCCTGCATGCCTGGCTGATATGAAATATACATGATGTCTGTTGTCTCATTCTTCCAAATCAAAATACGCTACTATGTAGATGCAATAAATTGGTAAGCAAACATAGAATGTGCAAAGGTAGTGAATTATTGTCATTTTTTATTGGAAATTCTATTTTGTTTATATATTGCCCCATTTTAAGTAATCATGCATTGATCCAAGCCATATATATATATATATATATATTCACAACCATTGTTGCATTGGTTAGGTCTTTGGATTCATCACTTGCGATTATATGTATATTTTGAGGTTAGTATAAAATAAAAAATGACAAGAGGAATAATTGTTTTTGAAATTCATAACCAAGCACAGTTTCATTTTCTATTTTTGATGACTTTCATTTACTTCCAATTTTTTTAACATGAGTCTTTATTTTTCTATCTTAATGCTTTCTCTAGTTCAGATTTAATAAATGATGATTTTGGTCAAATGAAGTTTTCATTAAAATGCAACTTCTTCATGCTATTAATTTCAATCAAAAGAAGAAGTTTCCTTCTTGGAGAAATTTGGCATATTCTAGGTAAACTTTAGTGAAATTCTTCAATGGTAACTTTCATATGCCCATTTTCATCTCTTACCATGCTTTTTATTTTAGTTTGTTTTTTTTTAGTTTTTGGTGATATTTAGCTATGTTTTTTTAGATCTTCAAGGATCGATTTGAAAACTTTGCACCCCTGCTTGCTCATATTTGGAATTCACTCTCCTCATTTCTTCTTGTTTTTGAGCTTTGGAAAAGCAGTTATGATGTCGATCAAATTGCAAGATAGCTAAATTAGGGAGTTTCTGAACCTCTAGTTTCTTTAACAAGGCTTATTTTTATTAGAAACACATTAAGATGTTTTTCATGCAGGTTTAAGGCTGGAACAAAAACAATTTCAATGGGAGAAACCCCATTCGGTTTCATTATCCCTCATGACTATTGTCAAGTTTTCAGTTTAAAAGCCTAAATTTCTTATAACTCTCCAAGATATAATTTATTAAAATCTCAACATACAAAAGACACACATGCTTTTCTTACTTTAATCTTTTATTGAGACATTTTTATGGTTAGTCTTGTGGGTGTGTTCTTTTCAATATGTCTTTTCTATAACTTTTCCTTTCTTCTTTTTACAATTTATGGAGTATTGATTTCACTTTCGCTTCGGGCTGGTTTTGGTGATGTTACCAAGATTCATCTAGAATGACTTTCTCTTACCCAGCATTGGTCAGCATGCATGGAATACTTTTTACTTTCTCAATTTCATGGGTTTTCATTTACCTTAAAGACATACCTTTATTGAATTATAAAGTATTATTTCCTTAGTTTTTTCCCATGGAGGAACTTTCACCTTTTCCAAGTGATAGAGCTCATCTTTCCAAGGAAAGAACTAGCTTGAGTCTAACTCAATGAATCTCGTTCATTCCCCCCACTTTACCCAAAGAGACTCTAGATTGATAGTTGTAGGGAATGATGAGGGTTGAACTTTTATGAGTATTATATCCATTACTTTTAAAATCTCATTTACCTCACCAACTTCTTCAACCAATTGCAAAAAATAATTCTCTATTTTAAAGTTGATTAAAAGGGTGGTAAAAGAGAGTTGAAAGCACAAATGTGTAGGAAGCATGAGTAAATCCGTCGAGGTACTGAACAGATTCACTAGCAACAAGGTTATGCTTGTGTGGTACTAAGACAACTTCATCGGGGCTATGGACAATTGATGACAACGAAGTGATGTTGGGTAAAAGAGATCATCCTTATCAATGGATGTATACTGAAAAAATTCCTATTTGTACCTCTTCTGTCACTCACGTGAGGTAAATCCACAGGGGATTCACTGGGGGAGAAATATCATACCACGTGGGTTCATATTGGGGGATTTATATTGAGGAAAAAAATGCATAATATATTGAGGGATATATAGGGGGTAAAGGTTTTTATATTGGTAGTTATAAAAAGTGGAGCTCAAAATTAATGTTAAATATAAAGGGGTATAAAAAATGTTAATGAAAAAATGGATGCCTACAATATCTAGTTGAAGTAGGGGTTTTTCAAATTGGGAAGGTGTATTGGGTTCGTATTGGCAGGGGGCTAAATAATGTGATTTTTAGGGTTATTTTCCAATATTTATTCAAATTAAGAGTATTTCTTAATATGCCACTAACGCACTTGATAGGTCAAACGTTCATTAAGTGAATCCCCCATGGGTAAATCTAAATTAAATATTTTCCTAAAAACATCGATTCACATTTTAGAATCGGTTTGTCTCAAGTACTTATCTTTTAAAACTTTTACCGCTTGATCTATTAATGTGAGACCCACAGAAAATGTTTTAATGTTTGACGATCTAATAGAATTCATCACATTAACCTTTAGGTAAAATTAAAATCATTACCTTTTAACCATAAATAATTGGTTCTTCCCCGTGTGTCGTCATTGTTGTGGCAATACCACAACCCCTCCCCATTTTTATTTTATTATATTCATAATAATAATAGGGACCCTCTACGTAAATTCTGGTCATATCGCCCTTTAATTCCTTCTTTTGGTTAATTTTGCGACATTTTTGCGAGGTTTTTGTTTTATTTGGATTTGAATATTAATTGCTTCATTATGTTCATTTTTTTGATATATTTCCATCAATTCTTGTTTCATCTCATTTGGACTTACGGTTTTCAAATGCCGCTTGTTCAAAGTTTGGTTAATTTCTACTACCGAAGCTTAATAAATGTACAAAATGTATTTACTTTTGTAAATATAATTAATTAGTGGAGCAAAAATCTCATAATCCTACCTTCACAGTCTCAATACCTAAGGTAAATGGGTTGTACTTTGATTTTCTTACCAAAGCAGTCATATGTAGATTTAATGGGTTTTGGCCCAAATCTGATCTTTTACACCAATGGAGTTTTGTTGCTTGGTCACCAACTTGTGAAATTGTTTTATGTTCCAAAGGGCTTTTTGTTGTTAGATTCACCACAGTTCAAGAAAAAGAATACATACTTAATAAGGGAACATGGTTCTGGGGCAACGCAGGGCTCTTCATGAACCCTTGGTTCCCAGAATTTGACACCAACACAATGGTGGTATGCAAGTTTGGGTCAGATTACACAACCTCCCATTACACTTCTAGCATAATCAAGTGTTAGAAGGTAAAGGACCTCCGTGGGGAAGTTCCTAAAGATTGATGCAGAAAGATTCACAAGGGGCATATTCACTTTCGCCAGGATATGTGTCAAAGTAGACCTTAGTCAAGGACTACCAGACAATATTACATTGATCTTTAATGATACACATTGAACACAACCTCTGGATTATGAAAATACAGCTTTTCGGTGTCGTGGATGTTTGTAGATAGGTCACCTTCTTGGTGCATGCCCACAAGCTAAAAAAGATCCCAAAAGGAACAAAAAGCAACCAAAAAAACCAAAAGGCTAGCAATGCATACACATTTTGGGAAAAGAAGCAAGACAAGCAGAAGCAACAGAAAATAATGCAGAAAAGGAATCACAGAAGGATCAAAATAGCACACAAAAGGAGGAGACAGACCATACTATTGCCTGCATTTTGAGGCCCAACAACCCCTTGTCGCATCGGAAGTCCCAAATAAAAGGAAATGAAAATCAAATGTCCATTGTAACTTCCACTCCCAACACTAGAGGTTGGAGAAAAGTGGAAAAGAAGAAAGGTAGAAAAAAATAGGTTGTTGTAATTTCTAGGTTCTTTTATGTATTCTGTTTCAACAAAATCATCTCATTTTGCATATGTTATTTAGCATCTACAACATGTAATTTTGGTCTTATGAATAAAATTACGATTTTTCCAAAGGGGAAAAAATAATTAATTTTTGTAAATTGTATTATTATATTAATTATTTACTAACCTAAATTAATTTAATTTAATATAATTAATTTAGCTAATATATAATAATTAACTAATTATTAAATTAATTATTTTTAATTATTTCAATATGTTATTAATAATAATAATAATATCATCCATTTTTAAGGTCACAGCCAAGCCAGACACCAAATTGGTGTATGAGACCCCCTTGTTTGTGGGACAAGGGACCCACCTCCACGCAGCGATTTGACTGCTAAGTCTACGAAGGCATACATACTCTACCCCTCTGGTTTTGAATCTGTGACCTCTTAGGAGGAAACACATGCTCTTAACCATTAGGCCCACTCAAGCTGTATTAACTGAGCTACAAACACCATAAGATGCTAGAACTTAATATATATATTAAAACCAGAAAATAACACACACGCACACATATATATCCAAATCCCAAAAAAATATTTTAATTCTCATTTCATAAATAAGAATCTTGGACTCAGGAACATATTAATATAATGGTTGTAATTTTTAGGCCAATAAAGCTTTTTTTGAATCAGTCGATTGTCTATACTTCTTCTCTACATCTGACATCTGGCACAATCGATCCTCTCTCCTTACATCTGGTTTCGGACATTATTTTTTTGCGCGCTGACTCCAAAACCGCCAATACACCTATCGTTTAGAGTCCTACATTTTTGGTAGGTTCCATACCCAAACCATCGTGCCGTTTACCATCCTACATTTTTGGTCGGTTCCATAGCCAACGATCCATGTGGTGCATGAGTTTACCATCCAAATATTTCACTATTCCAATATCACATTTTTTACTTAGGATAAACTCAAAAAAACATTGCATTTTAAGTAAAAGATATTAATATTGTTAAGTAAAGATATTAATATACAATAAAACTGGATTTATATATTAATATAGAACAATTTAATTTATTATTTTTAAAACGGTTGAAAAATTTGACAATAAATATTATTGTGAATTGACAAAACTGCTAATGTAAATGCATGT